>CABEEJ010005900.1:6046-45107 GCA_901482245.1 Timema douglasi | reverse complement strand
CACATTCACAAGATGTCTTGTCAGAGGTGAAGGAAGGGGTTTGGTAATCAGATAAATCTGTGCCGGGACCAAGGATTGAACCCCGGACACACCAGCACAGAAGTCTGACACCTTACCCCTAGACCGCCAGGTCACCGCTAATCCTTTAATCAATTTTTCAAATATAAGTTGTAGACAAAATTATTTGAGCCATTTTATAAAAAAAAATTCAAATCTTTTTCAAAATCAGTCCTGGATGTATGCACTGGGGGTGAGGGGGGTTATCCCATTCTCTTGTCATGCAAATGTGGGTGCATATACCACTGCAACTCTCTTATTGTCCCTATCCTAGTAGATTAAATCGTTAAGTAGCGCTTGTAATCATAAAATATGTGACCTAGACTACTCAGCTTCGAGGAAGGCTTTTAGCACCAAGGTCATTACCGACTTTTTATAAAGTGTATTGTTTGATAAATTAGAGTAAATGCACTCGTATTTGTGTTAAGGAGAGATGGGAAAAACCACAACCGTTTGTGTGCCTCGGTGGCGTAGTTGGCTAACACGCTAGTTTCGTGTTGAGCTCGACTGCTGAGGACGGGGAGATCGAGGTTCGAATCTCGGTCGGGTGAACTGGGGGTGGTTTTTCCTAAATGGTTTTCCACTCTCCCTCCACGCACATGTGGGTTCACTTCCTCTAATTCAACCTTCCTAATCCATTAGAGTAATTAGTACTTAAAGCGTATAACCCGAGTGGGTAGTAAGACGCGGTGCTAAATAATAAAAATAATAATAATAATATTGTGCATCGCACAGACTTTCTCTATCTTTGTATCTTAAAATAAGGACTTTTACTAAAAAAAAACTCGTAAGATTTGTGAAACAAAATAATATACCTAGTTACGGAAACACTCCACCAAAGTACATTACAATCAATCTCAATTTTCAAAGAGCTGCATAAAATTATGCATACATTATATATTTTCTTATAGACCAGAAATTATTGGTTTTATAAAAATATATTCCAAGTAATTTTTTTTTATTTATAAGTGTACCACAATTTTACAATGATAAATTATTTTGTATTTCAAATCGTTGCGGATATATTTACGCTAATCTAAACTACCTTTAAACCAATTTCTACGGGAAAATAAGAATCGGCTTTTTTTTTATGCATAATGTTAAAAAGTGTCAAGATACTAATTTTAAATTAAAATATGAAGAGCGGATTTTGAGAAAATTGTTTTTTCCCCTCTCTTTTTTGGCCCTTCGCGTAAATTAACCTTAATTTTTGGATTGGATATAAAATTTCAAAAGCCACTCGCGGGAAACTTACGGAAAACCTTAAATACCAAGTCTTAGCCCTATCGTTAAAATGGTTTCAGCTCTAGTTGGATGTACAGACAGATGGCATCGTGAAAACCACTTTTCCGGCTTAGGTGGCTCATGAAAAGCCGAAATTTAAAAAAATTTGAGTTCTATTTTATCGGTGATCATAATATATATCGACGAGAGGTTGAAAGAAATGTATAGAAGAAATCCACAGTGCATCCGGCCACGAGATTCGAACCTCGAGCGCCCACTCGCCGGGGCAATTCCGAGCGACGCCTCTGAGCAGGTGACATCCGACGCGGTAACTTGTTAGGTAACCCGGAGTGTGGGGGGAAGGTGACGGTAATTGAATTGAGAAGCCTCACAGCGCCGCGGAGGAGTGGAACTCTTCAACACACAACCTGAGACTTATCGGGGCCGATAGTTGGTTGGAGGGAGTCGACCACGCTGCAACATTTACTGCCGTGGGAGTTGGAGGTGAGTTGGGGATGGAGGGTAGCGTGAGTTGGGGGCTCGTGAGAGTTGGAGGGGAATATGAGTTGGAGGTGAGTTGGGGATGATTGGGAGTCGGAGGTGAGTGTCAGTTGGATGTGAGTGTCAGTTGGAGGCTAGTGTCAATTAGAGGTGAGGGTCAGTTGGAGGTGAGTCTCAGTTGGAGGTGAGTGACAGTTGGAGGTGAGTGTTAGTTGGGGGAGTGTCAGTTGGGGGTGAGTGTCAGTTGGAGGTGAGTGACAGTTGGAGGTGAGTGACAGTTAAAGGTGTGTAAGGGTTGATGGTGAATGGAAGTTGGTGGTGAGTTTGGAGCTGGAGGGAAAGTAAGAGTTGGAGGGGTGAGAGTTTTAAGGGAGGAAGAAACAGGACTCTTAAGAGGGAGAATTTAACTAGGTATAACTTTTATTCTACTCGTATATAAGCACCCAATAGCACCCGTATCTGTTGGTCAAATGGGCAAAGGCGTCCGTCTCGTCTGTTTTGCCTATTACAAGAAAGGTCGGGAGTTTGATACCGATCAGGTGTACAGAGTAATTTTCTGGATGTTTCCAAACCTCAACTCAAGAAAATGTAGATACACTTTGTTTATCCTGGAGGCCCTCAGTCTTACAGTGACTGATTCCACTATGGTGCAGCTTGTAATATAGGACCATGGTGTAACAAGTGAAGGTAAAACTGTCTCTCACCTTCTAGGGTAAATAGAATGTAGCGCCGCGTCTTAATATATGTTCAGGATATACATATATATATATATGTATGTTACTTACTCTCATGAGGAAAGAAGCAGTGTAGAGGTTATCCAGCACCATTTGAGTGATAGGAGAGTGGGGGAACATTTAGTAAAAATTACCCTCAGTAGAGCCGACTTGGATTTGAACCTTTATCTCCCCATCACAAGCAGGCCAGTCTAACGCTAGAGTGACGCCTTAGACCATTCGGTCACTGAAGCGTGTCAAACTAATAGAGTGTAGNCATTCGGTCACTGAAGCGTGTCAAACTAATAGAGTGTAGATTCCTCCGAAATTATTCCAAATCTCTTCTCCTTTGAATATGTCATTGATAACTATTTTGTTCAAATAAAATATTTTTTTTCTTTAAAAAAATAGGTACTTTTGTCCTAAAACGTCCTGATGGATCTAGTATATCGTTTCAATCAAGACTAAAGGTACTACATGAAGCAGAGTACATCGAACAAGACAACGCCGTTAGATATAACTGGACGCAATATGTCATGCATCTATGTATCAAATATAGTCTAACTTTTAGGGGCTCAGAGGTTCATATGAACTACAGTACATTCGCTGGTGGGAACAGAAAGCAAGCAGAAGATTTTTAGGTCCGTGAAGTTGGCAGCACCACTAACGGCTGTGTGCAAATAGTTATCATTTTCTTAGTAATAATATTCTATCAATCAAAATTATTAATAACCGCTTATAATACTTCACTAAGGAAGACCGTATAATTGGCTTTTTCGTATCATATTGATAGGACAAAATATATTAATAAAACTTTTATTTTCGTGGTTGTGACAAAAAGAAATATTATAGTATATGAGAGAATAAATTAAAATGTAATATATTCATACTGGTTTCTAGTTACAATTGGCCATCAAAATAAATTAATGGGTTTTTATTACGTAGGGAAGAAAAGCCATACAAAATGAAACATTTTTATTTTGTAAACACAAGCACGTGAACACAACCAAATACTTTGTATGACGTAATCAACCACCTACTTTTTGTTGAGTTTTCCGTCTTTATTTATGAAGTAAACTCAGCTTCTTTTTTTTTAAGCTCTCGTTGGTAAAGCTTTTTTTAAGTGAACTCCACAATAAAAGAAATATACGAACGGTTATTTAATAATTTCTTTATCGACCTTAGTGGTCTTGTGAGTGAAGTATTCGACTTAGGATCTGATGTTCTTGGGTTCAAACCCTGCTGAGGTCGATTGATTTTTCTTCAGCGGTAAAAATCCGTAGGACAACTACCTTTGGAGTAAAAGTAAAGCCGTCGGTCCCATGTCGATTGTGGCATGAAAGAGAATCCTGGAAGGTACCGGCAAAATTGGCAAGACCTTTTGCCTTTACCCATAGACATTTTTGTGTGCTGATATAATCAGTCGGTTCAAAAAGTGCAAGTTAAATTACTCATAAATAATAATAATATTTAGCACCGCGTCTTACTACCCGTTCGGGCTATACGCTTTAAGTACTAATTACGCTAAATGGGCTAGGCGTGGAGGGAGAGTGGAAAACCATTTAGGAAAAAAACCAGTTCATCCGACCGAGATTCGAACCTTGATCTCCCCGTCTTCGTCGATCGAGCTCAACACGACAAGCGCGTTAGCCAACTACGCCACTGAGTCGGGTCATAAATAATAAATCAAGCAACTTATTGCATGTCAAAGTCAATACAACTTCGTCCGAAATCGAGACAATACTGAGCTGACGGAGTAAAGCTAAGCTCTAGATAAGTTTTTATTATAAAATGGTAGACTACTTTACTCCTTGAATGTTTCAATCAGCTCGAACCATGAAGAACTACCTTGGCTTTTTAATCGCCGCGTGCCACGTTATCTTATCGACCGAGACGGAGTGCCCGACTCGTCGAGAGAGCTTGCATCAGGCGACACTCGTGGCGCTAGTGGCTCTCCATGGAGGTCCAAACTGCACGGACACTAGACTGGCAGGAGCGCAGCAAGTCACGGCCATCAAAATGGCGGTAGAGGCAGCTAACAAGGAGAACACAAATGTTGGAATACCGATAGGTATGGCAGAATTATCGATAGGATACAGTCGTGGCAGACATTTTGGTTTTATGGGGTTCTCACTTATTTTTAAATACATTGTTAAATAATGTGTTTAAAAATTGAATTATTAAAACATTAGATTTTGTATTTATTTATTTTTAAAATAAAATGTTAATTATATTTCATGCTTCACTATAATTCACCGGCGGTGTCGGCCGAGAAGTCGCTAGGGCGCCATATCTGATCCCAAAATGTTACCTTATAGCTCTATTTACTCAAATTAGTTTAAAGTACTCTCTCTTTCTCTATGAGGGTGTTGGCTCACTTTGAAAATTCGTGTTTACTTAGCAAGAGAGAGAACACTCAGATTTTATTTAATTCTTCTCCTTTTAAACAGTACATAATATATATATATAGAGGGCTTAGGTCAAATAATGTGATACGTCCCAAAAAAATACAACAATAACTAACAGTTCATTTTTAAATATGTTTCTTCACTTTCTCACATAGAGGAGCAGAAAACATGTTTGTATTTATTTCTTGAATTTTATAGTTGGTTTAAACTTATGGTCAAATAAGTATTATTTATGTTGGTGAATAATATTTTTTTTTTTTAAAACAAAGAATTATCAATGCTATTTTGTGCATTTGTGTATGGTTTCCTAAATTTGATTGTTATTTTAAAATGATTAAATAGTCTAGTAGAATGTGACCCATTCCAAAAGTGTTTTTTTTTAATAAACATAATAATAATTTCAGCTTCAAAACAAATCTTTTTCTAGGCTTTTGTACATGTTTATAGTCCGGTCTATATGTATATTAAAATAATAGATGAAATTAATTTCCAATAATGAGGGAAAAGTCAAAACTAATAATTCGTTTTAGCAGAGGATCGCTCACGAGATATATCCGCACTTCAGCCTTAAACTTTGTCGGCTGTCCTTTCTTGTGTTATTTACATTGAGTTCCACCCTTAGAGCGTAGAATACCTAGTTTATAAATCTAGATAGAAACTTTATCCGACACCTTATCTCAGACGGTGGCGTGTCTGCCTACTAAGATAAGGTTCCCGGGTTCGTTTTCTGGCATGGTCTATAGATGTATCATTGATGAAATGTGGGTTTACCCTTTCACAGTGATAAATTAACTGCCAGGTTAATGGATGTTGTGCATGCCTTAGTGTTAAGTTATTTAATAAGGCATATGAAGCTACGACAAGCTTAGCAAGCCGGTAGTGGAAAATATATCGTTTTAATAAAAATACTCGGTCCCGGCACAGATTTATCTGATTACCAAACCCTTCCTTCACCTCTGACAAGACATCTTGTGAATGTGGGGAATGCCAGGTCTCCACCGTGGTTCGGATTCCACGTTAAACTGTAGGTCCTCCATTTCATCTCACAACCACCCTACCATTACACATTAGCGTAAGTGCGTATAACCCGAACGGGTAGTAAGACGCGGTGCTAATAATAATAATAATAATAATAATAAAAATACTGCCCAAGGTCAAGGCGGGAAACAGTCTTGGATGGGGGGGGGGAAGATAGATACATATTTCAGATATCCTATTTAAATACGAGACCCTATCAGCCCCGACCCGTAGTTTAAGAAACTGTGATTGGTTTATTTTCCGTCCACTAGGTGTGCAGTTTTACGACACCTGTTCTAACCCAGAGGAGGCAGTGAAAGCCTCTTTGAGGGCTCTCGTGGCTGCCGAGAACACCTGCCTCTTACCTCCAGCATTTCTAGGTGAGCCCTTAAAAACCTTTGCATAAATGATTGGTTCATAGCACACCTTCATTTATACGGCCCTTCATCATTCGTACTCTTGGCTTTGTCCTGAAATTTAGCCAATTTTGGAGTTCGCAAACATGAATACATTCTAACTGTATGGCTATTATAATCTATTCGCATTATTTTTAATCACGGGATTATGTTTATAGAGTAGGGTCAGAAAAAAAAAACTGTGTATACTTATGGAGAAAAAAAACTATATATGGATAGTTTACTGACAACTTATTTTATATATATATATACACACATATATATATTTATTATTATTATTTTTTCAAATTTAAAGGGCTCTTACAGTTTCGTCCAAAAAACGCATCTATAAAGTGTTTTACAAACGGTGATATTATTGGAAAAACTTATACAAACTGTAATTTACTATAGGCCTAAAAAAAGTAGATTCGAATGTGTCAAATTGTATCAGTTGTTAGGTGCAAAATCACTAAATATTTTTTACAGACAAGCTAGTATTTAAATCTCTTCAATTTTCCTTATTTTTAAAAATAAATTCCCTTAAATTTCCTGAGTTGTATTGAAATGAAAGATTCGCTGAATTTCTCATGTTTTCTCCGGCTTGTAAATTCTATACGAACTATTTATATTATTGTATTTATAATATTAGCATGTATAACATCACCATCATCTGCTGCATATTAATTATATCCCTCTAAATAACAAACTTTGTAAAAAATATATTCAACTCACCCCAACGTTGTCACACAGTTTCTTGTCTAAATTACTCCTTACAAACTATTAACGTCCCAAAGAATATGGTAATGAAGCAACCAATTAACAAATTGATCGAGTCTGGTACTTTATCTTACCACGAATATTCAGTAATTAAGTTACAGATATAATGCCTCTTAAAAAAAATATAACTGCAAATACTCGTCATAAAGTCTTACATTCTTCCCTATAAAAAAGAAAAAATATATATCGTTCATAGTTAATAAAATAGACCCACTTTTGTGTCCACGTGGTCTAACGCGCTACCCTCACAGTAGACTAAACTGCTGACAACTGGGAGATCGAGGTTCCAATCTCGGTAAGGTTTACTGAGAATGCTTTTTTCTAAAATGGTTTTCCACTCTACCTCCACGCCAATTCGGATAAAATAACTCTAAATATAACCTTCCTAATCCCTGAAACCATTAGCGTAATTAGTACATGAGCGGGTAGTAATATGCGCTGAGCAAAAGTAAATGTATATATTTAACACCTCCTGGAATTGAATCGTTGCTCCCTTGAATCTGTTTTATTTTTGTGTGTGAAGGTTTCCTTGGTCCTGATGACCTCCCCAGTCTTGAGGACGTGGGTCGAGTGAGCGGTGTGTTCAACCTGACTCACGTGGTACCTTCCCTTCTCGCCGGAAACACGTGGTCCAAGGTCAACAACACCTTCCACGTGGCCACCGTCCACCCGGAACGAACAGGACAGGTACAGTCCGATGTTCATAGGAAGGAGCTTATCGGACAGACAGATTGCTAGATCAACATCCAACATATTGATTGATACGTCAAGTCATGTGTAATACCACCCTACTAACAAGACAGGGTAATATCCACCCTACTAACAAGGCAGTGTAATACCACCCTACTAACAAGACAGGGTAATACCACCCTACTAACAAGACAGGGTAATACCACCTTACTAACATGCCGTGTTATCTGTCCTGTTTTAAGGCGGTGCTATCCCTCCTGCGTCACGTGGGTTGGTCTTCCGTCCTGGTGGCTCACACCGGAAGTGAGATGACGTCACGCAAGGCGGAATCCGTGCTATTTGCTGCTTCCGGAAGTGGCGTGTGCGCTACGTCTGCTGAGGCGAAGACCCTCGGTGACCAGTTGGGACTTGCCATGGACAAAGGTGGGAAAACACCACCCCTAGAAGCTACCAGGTGACTTGGCGCTAGGTATTGTGGGTAATCAGTATCGCGAGTCTTACTACCCATCAGGGCTATGCGCATATTTATTTATTTAACGCACATTTTACATTTTTGTACACAAAAATAACCCATCAAACTATAGTCCCACACCAACCGCCTTAAGTTTTCTAATGGGAGATAAATTCTACCAGCATTTGAATGTAGAGAAATTGAGAAAACTATTTTCGGGGGTAAAAAAATTATTCGGTACACCAGGTCAGTATTCGAAATTCTGCCTCCTCGTCACCAGGTAACCAGTTTAAGTGAGACTAACTCCTTTGTCGTCATGCCATTGGTTTTTGTTGAACATACTAATGATTAAATATGAGTCCAAGTCTTCTGTAGTCTATATTATTTCATAATTACTTTTAACGCGAATGCGGATGCACTTCCTCTGACCTGTCCTTTTTATTTCTAACCTTTTTTTATATATTTAAGTCGTTAAATACCTTTTGGATAGCATCGGTGGTCATGCGGAATAGATGTCAGCCTTGTCCAGTATGGCTTGCCGTTAACGTGGAGGTCGGGGTTCAAACACTGGTTGGAGGATGTTTTTGGTTTTTCTAAATGGTTACCACGCAATTTCTAGTACATTTTATTTCGATTTCATTAGACTCATCTCTACATCATTGGTGTAATTAAATGCAATTGAAGGTGACATAATAATAACGCTGTTAATGATGATGATGCTGATAATAATATCTGCTTCGGTGGCCGCATGATCTGAGGCGTCACTGTTGTGTTAGACTAGACTGCCGATGTCAGGTAGATTGGGTTTCGAATCCCGGCCGGGTGTACTCAGGATTTTATTTTCAAAACTGTNTTTTTTTTTTTTCAAAATCGTTTTCCACTCTCCTACCACGAAAATGTGGGTTCACTTCCTCTCAAATTCAACCTTCCTCATCTCTATGATGATACTTGACTGCGTCTTTTCGCAGCGTCCCAGAAGCCTTCCGGGATCATCATTGTCTCCGACGTCGCTAGCTCCCTCGCTCGGCTCCTTTCCGACGTACCGCCGGGCCTCCGAGACGTCCCGGTGCTGGTAGTTTCGAGTGACGTTCAGCTCCTGAGGACGCCGTCACCCAAGAGCGACGCCAGCGTCATTTTGCTTCAGGAGGTGGCCGGCGTCAGGCTAGGGGGAGACTTCCAACGAAGGCTCCGAGCCGAGGAGGTCAGTCGTGTGAGATCTCGCAAATTGGAGGAAATGGGGGGAGAAGAAAAAAATGTTCATGAATATATACGTTTAGAAAAAAAAGTATATCTCGTCTCACTACCCTTTCGGGCTTTGTTTATATTTATAGGCTGTCGTTTTCTTCACTGAGCCATTCCTACACTAGCCCCATGGCTTCTTTGGTGCTGACTGGCAGCTGAAAGCTTTGAAAAGCTACCAGACCAAATTATGTATCCCTACGCCGAACCATATGATCTGTAAAAACATGTGTTTAGCAGCTGTCACTTCTGACGGTCAACATTTAGTTATATACCTAAACGTTGACTGCCAGAAGTCAGCTGTGAGCTGTCAGTCAGCACCAAAGAAGCCATGGGGCTACTGTAGGTGCGGTGATGGTGTCTAGGAGACCGCATGACAGGCAGCGCCGCAAGATGATCGTGTATTAATACCTAACTAATCAGGGAGCTTGTCAGAAAGATGGCATCGCGAATATCAAACTAATTTGATATTTTCTGATCAGACGACCGCTTTCTGCGCTGTGTAGTTGACTTTCTTTGCTTCCAACGTTTGGAATGTTGTACCGCGCATGCGCGAGCCTGGGATGGAGAGAAAATCTCAAATATCTGTTTGATCGACCAGTTGTAAAGAATCCTAAGTGTGACACTTAGCCTCTCATGTGGGAGATAAGGCCTTCCTCATAACGGTATCTTGCCTGGTCAACCGCTGAGACACGATACTTCATTCATAAGTATGTAGTTCCTGAAGTCATCTGCATCTAATTCAGGCAAAATTGTCATAGTGTGTGACACATTGTTCCGCTTTAAAAACCCAAATTTTGACTCCATACACGTTTCTTTCTGTGTTTTACAACACCGCGTGATTTCAAACCTCGGTAGTATCAGTACAATAGAAGCAGCTCTTCATCTTGTTGTTGTTGACGAGACATCTTGGAACCAAGTTATCCAGTATAAAACAAGGGTGGACGATAAAAAAATCTCCCCCTCCACTAAACTGCAAGATCAATCGTCATAAATTAGCTGGTTTGCAATAGGAACTCCAGGTTTGTAAGCTCGCAGAGCTGCAAGCTGCTACATGTAATGTGTCCTTAAACGTGTAGTTCACGAGCGAATAATTCGAATTTAACGATTCTCCCAAATTAGCTAGACCAACTAGTTCACCTTTTCAAAGTGTACTTATTCTGTGTTCTTTTCATTTTAAAAAACAACCTCAACCTTAAAAGTAACCTCTTCTTGTCGAAAGCTTCCTCGGCCATGACGATCCTTGACCGTATTTCCTTGTTGCAGTAGACATCCTTTGTCAACAGCCTTTCCAGGTACTTGAACTGCTCTATACTTTTGAATTCCTGGTTTCCAATTTTGATTTTCACCGACGCTTCATTTTTTGAAATCACCATCACTTTTGACTTCTCAATGTTGGTATATCTTATCCCTATCTCCACTGGCCGTTCCATAATTTCCTGTGAGACTTTATTTCTTCGATCCCAATATCTCCTGTTATCCATACCTTTCTTCCTACCCTAGAAATGAGTAAAGTATCCATTCCTTTCTTCCCACCCTAGAAATGATTATAGTACTGACATTTCCTTTTAGATATTGCAATATTACTTTTGACCATCTGTTTGCATCGTGTTTTTACAGAAGTCTAACAGTATCAACACACAGGACGCGTCCCTCCTGCCCCTCGTGTACTCCGTGAGGCTGTACGCAGCCGCTCTGAATCTGGTGCAGACGATCAAGTGCTCGGGAAGAACCCCCATTACCCGCGGGAACCCCTGCGAGGCGTTGACCTCCCTGACGCCCGATGAGTGGCGGGACGCCCTCAGTATTGTCAAGACGTTCGGCATGCCAGGTCTCCATCTCGACGACGACGACGTTGGCCAACCGCGTCCCCCCGTCGAGATCAAGTTCGGAATGGACTTGGGGTTGTTCTTGGATGTATACGTGACCACGCCGGTTCTGTCGATGAGGAAGGTATAACACGCACTCAATTATCCGGTGGTTGAATTTATTGGTGCGTCCACCCCGAAATCATATTTCCAATATTGTTTTTAAAACTATTAAATTTTGAGTTATTTAACGCTTACTTTCTTAACTGGCCTATTTTATCAACATATGACCTATAAACTAACTTAAATCCATAAAAGACACAACACCTTGCCCCTGGTCGTTAATTCATCGCTGTGAAAGGGGAAACCCACAGGTCATCAATGATGCCGGGAATCAATCCCTAGACTCTTTAACTCGGTAGGCAGATGTACTGCAAACTAAGCTAAGATGTTTGACAGTGATTTAAATTTGAAGAAAAGCGATCAATATTACTAACCCGCATTTCACCCCACGGTTAACACTTAAACGCTTTTCTCACCCCACGTATAACTCTTAAAAGCTTGTCTCACCCCACGGATAACACTTAAAAATTGCCTCTCTCCACGAATAACACTTAAAATATTGTCTCGGCCCTTGGATAGCGCCTAAAATCTAACGCCTAAGAGATTGCCCTATCTCCACAGTTATTGCTTATTCAACGGATAACGTTCAAAAGCACTTCTAACTCCACGGATATCTCCATTTTTTTTATTCAATGCATTGATAAGGTGAATTCCAGTTACGTAGGCATGTCAGGGCTAAGGGTAAATTTCAGATACCCTTGATATCTGCTTGGCCACACGTCGAATAAACTGTTTATAGGTATTTCTGAAACCCTCAGGTTGGTAATATCTCAGACAACGGGAAAGACCTGAGACTCGCTCCTGGATGGAGATTCCCACCTCCGATTCAGAAGCTCTTCGAGAAGACCTCCTCTTGCTCTGTCGACCCTGTGACCACCACTACCACCACATCCACTATCAAGGTGACGATGCCACCCGGGGAGTTCTGGGAGTTCACTCAGAGCGATGCCAACTTCTACCAGACGGTGGGACTCTTGTCCGGGATTGGTACAGGCCTAGTTCTCTTAGTTATCTTCTGCGTGTGGGTTGTCTACCGCAACTTCAGGGTGGCTTCCAATAGCTCTTCCTCCTCCTCCAAGACTTCGCGAACCATGTAGCGAATCACCAAGGTACGTATAACAAATTTTCATGTCACGTACATACATTTTGGTTGGTTGTATTTCTCTTTAATGATTGTGTGTGTGCTAATTATATATCTAACGTATTTAATAATTTAGTTGCATATTTAGAAACAATATTATAAATGACTTGTTCTAAAAAATTATTATGTATATGATAATGTTAAGGAAGTGTTCAGCTTTTTCTTAAAGAGCGAATGCGAATATAATTTGTGAAATTTTATCGAAATTTAAGATCTTACATTACCCACATCTGGTAATACATTTTTTTTTTAAGAGCCTGACTTCTTTTAAACCTTTACCATTGTTGCTAGTATTTATTTAAACGATCATTTTTTTATGTTTCTAGCGTTGTTTGTCAACACCTGAGTAGGCCTTCTGTGCAAGATTCAAGTAACATTCAGAAAGAAACTGTTTTCACGTCTTTTATCTGCCAAGACCGTGTATAATGTCTTATAATTGATGCTTGATTAAATCACTTAATTAAAAAATTTCAAGTCATGAATTTTTTTATTGTTAATTTATTAATATAAAGAAGAACCCCGTTGCTGAAAGATAGATTTTAAATTCTTACGATAGCAGCCATAATCAACAAAATAAAGGGGTAGAATATAGAAAATCAGGGACCAAAATGTCTGACGTGACATGGCTTTATAATAGACGGACTTTGATTGTTTAGATAATAAAAGAAAGGTCACCAAACAGAGAGAGACATGATTTTATTGGTGTGGTTATATGACTCACATCAATAAACGAGTTAGCAAACTGTCAATAAATCTACTACACATAAAAGTAAAAAAAAATTATATATAAAGATGTGATTTAAAAATGTATGTTTTGTTTTTAAGAATATTTTGAATGATATGTACAGTTAGTACTTGAGCTAGTTAAGCTATATTCTTTTCTCAGTTGACACAATGTGTGCCTCTCTAAGTCACATGTGAAGGAATAGTTTGTAGATGAAAAATTATTTTGCTACTGCTATCAACATTTTTGTTTTAGAGAAATATATTTTTTCTTTTGAATTGCATTAGCTATCCGTGTCTAATAATGAATTATGATATTTTAAATCTTATCTTGAAATATATGAGAGCCATTTTAGTTTGAAAATAATCATAGAAATTATACAGGCATCCATAAAAACATTGCTGTAGTTTTTAAAATGTATGCTATAATATATTATTGTTTAAATAAATTTTGTCCACATTTAGTGTATTTGCATTGCTATAAATAATAGAATGCTGGATATGATATTGTTCAAATAAAATGATTAAAACTGTAACAAAATTATGAATTGCTTACAGCTTATTCAAAATACTTAAAATATTATATTGTTAATTAAACTTTCTTGAGCACTATTTAGATTTCTATTTATTTTACTTCCTTTATAAATCAAAATTTAATTTATGAAAATCTAATACAAATATCCGTCCATTCTGTTAAACCAGCAATGAAACCCCATAATTTTAAACCAGAAGTTTGAATCACCCAAATTAATTTCCGAATTCGGAAGAAATATTTTTTTTTATGGTATTCACTGTTGCTACAACCACAACATTTCAAAAAGCTCTTTAACGTTAGCGATTAATCTCAAAGACTAGACTCGAGACATCCTTCATTGACATAGCTGTTGTTTGATTTCCTACAGATGCTTCATCAAGGCTTGCGAAGCTTTTCACCCATACATTTTGTTTCTAATACATTTTAGATTGTTTTCCTAGACCTATTGGTTGTTGACTCGTCGCTTGTTCAATCAAATCTTTGTAAGTCAGATAAATGTTGTACACATTATAAATATTATATAATAACTCTAGAAAGATGGCGATGGAAATGCAACAAAGAACTCAATTTGGTAATTTTTGCCAGGTTAGCTTCATTCCAGACTGAGAGCGGTTATTTCTAATACTGTACTTTTTTTTTAGTTTTCGCGCCTTACGAGACAAGTTAACGATAAATTTTAACATAAGAATTTGCAGCCATATATTACTATGTTAATAAATGAAAAAAAAATTGATAAATGCGTTTATAGTTCATAACTATTGTTACTAATCCCATAAATTGGTTCAATATTTAAATTTGCACCACAAGAACCTCTTATTTATTAGACTCTTTTGAACTATACTTTTAATCTAGGGCTGCCTAGGAGACTGTTTAGAACTATACCAGCGCTCTAGCGATCATTATGCTTAAATTTTTAGAACTATATTCGTGTATAGTCTAATTTGTTTTTCTCATGTTGGTAAATAATTGTTTGTTTATTGTGGATGTAGACTGTGGAGTTTTTCAGCCCGGTGTCTAATAATACATTATTACCAAGTTTTATTGTCTGTGTTTACTACATACTTCAACATTTTCATTTATTTTCAAATATAATTTATTGTGATAAAGAATAATTAAACATTGCCATGATAAAACATGCCCACAATTATTAATGTACCTATTTTGATACCGTAAACTATTGGTTTCCATACAAATAATTAATCCAACCTACATAATGTATATTATATGTACCATCCCCAAACTTAATCTTCCACTAGAATTTTAGAAGCTTTTCTACTAAGTTTTAACATATCGATTACGCATGAACGATAGTAACCTAGTAACCAACATCAAGTTAATAGTTAATAATTGTTAATTAATGTAATTAAGGTGTTATATATGTTTAAAAAGTTACTTAAATATTGTTAAGTCCAAATAAACTAATACGAATACTATTAGGGCTTAACCTGATAAATAGGCCCATCTATTGAATCTGTATTAATTTGAATACAAGTTGTGGGGCATGGTACTCATCAAACTAATAAACCATACATTATTTGAATTAAAAAAATTACACCTAGGCAGGTGAATCAATTTCAGTTTCTTTGGATTATTGTGCCTATCCACTGAGCTATCTAGGAATTGTTCGATCCCTGAAATCATTCGTCACTCATATTTTAAGGCAATAGTCATTGATAGACTTGCAGAAATCATTTTTGGATGAGCACTCAATTAAGATTGCGAGCTAGCAGATAATGCAGCCATCTTCGACTTAGGTGGGTATTATGCTGACGATAGTAAAATGACAATTGTATAAATGCACATATAATGATGGATTAAATAAACACAACTATGATCAATAAAATAGCCAAACTATTATATTTGATAATTACGGTTATAACCACATCTAAATATAATATTAATTACACTTCGACATGGCAATCAGACTCCGAGACCTTTGGCTTAGTACACCAATGCTTTAACCGTTGAGATGTCCAGTAGTCGTCCCGTACCCAGGCCTCATTCTTCACTCATATTTCAAGTTAATAGTCATTGATGGAAGTGTGTGGAATTGTAAGCTACAGTAATGAGCAATCAAATGATTGTGAGCTATCAAAGATATTTGCTGTTTATTCTGTACGAAATATGATGGTGAAATACTCCACCCCTATAAGTTCATTCAACCTCACTTCTATTGTATAAATTTTGATGTTCATGTGATCTAACGTAATAACACAGCTTTCATCAGAGAAGCACTAGGATGCATGTATTGTTATTATTATTATTATTATTATTATTAGCACCACGTCCTACTAACCGTTTGGGTCATGCGCATTAACGTGAATGTGTAATGATAGGGTGATTGTGAGATGAAATGGAGGACCTACAGTTTAACGTGGGATCCGAACCACGGAGGCCTGGCATTCCACACATTCACAATGCATGTATAGTTAATAATGATTAGGCCAGATAATTATATATTAATAAATCACAAATACCATATTTTACTATAAAACATAACATGATGATATATGATAATTTGCTTAGAAAGCTATTTTGAATTTGAACACATTTTTGTAACAATTAAAATAATATCCTGATCTTATCTAAAAATAAGTCCTAAGCTGTCCTGGTATCACATCAGCCCTATACAGGGCTATAAGCCCACTTCATCTCAAAATCTTTACGAATATACCCAGGGCCGCAACCACGGGGAAAGGGTGCATAAAGTGGGAACTGCCCCGTGCCTCACATTTCCCCCATAAATTATTAAATTCATTTAAAATTATTATTCTAAATTTCACATCAAGTATTGGACAGATGCTAACGCGCTAGTTGTGTTGAGCTCGACTGCTGAGGACGGGGAGATCGAGGTTCGAATATCGGTCGGGTGAACTGAGGGTGGTTTTTCCTAAATGGTTTTCCACTCTCCCTCCACGCAAATGTGGGTTCACTTCCTCTAATTCAACCTTCCCAATTCCTAATCCATTAGCGTAATTAATACTTAAAGTGTATAACCCGAACGGGTAGTAAGACGCAGTGCTAAATAAAAAAATAAAAAAATATTGGACAGATAGTTAACAGCAATAAGTATTTGTTTAGTAATAGGATTCCATTTCAAATTAATGAAAACTCTAACTTTATGTAATTTAAGATTTATGTTATTCGAGTGATGTGCTGCAGTACAGTAGAATATGCCTCCATTGTGCTTCCGCTGTTGGTCCACGTAAAACTAACAGTGAAATGGCACAAAGAGGATTTTACTTTTGTTAACTTAATTGTTTGCATTTAATAAAGTAAATACATTTAATAGGTTGATCAATATTCCATAAAACATGAACAATTATTAATTAAAATAAATATGGAGTAGATATCAATACAGTCTTAACGGCTTAATGCTAAAACTTAAAAACTGCCATATAATAATTGATGCTAAAAACAGCATCTCTAGTTTTAGGTTAGACCGAAAAAGTGCATGATTTAAGAAACATTCAGAAAGAAACGGTTTTCTTTTATAACTAGACTCAAATTTATATTTGTCTGTGTTTGTTTTGAAATTTTCTTATTTTTATTTTACAAAATACTGAAATATAAAACCATTAATACTTAATATAAAAATATTAATTTAGGACCATTTAGTTTTATATTTTAAGAAAGGTATGAAATGTTCAGTTTTTTTAGTTTATATTATGTGCAGGTCAATCAAGATATTATCTTTATGTCTGTTGTAAATATCTACATCATCGTCAATATAACAAAATGGAGCGAGATACATTCTCCGTGAAGATTGAACCAGAGGAGGATTTAAAATATAATCTTCATCATGAAGAGGAGTTGGAAATAAAGGTAAATGAGGTCTGGTCAAATAGTTCCTGAACTTTTTTTTTTATAACTTTTTCGGTCTAACCTTTAACTATAAGTATTATTATTGATATTATTATTATTATTTTCAGTGCTGGCCTGTTATAGGTCTTACGACTGTTGGCCACCACTATAATAAAGGAAATTGAAATTATTATTATTATTATTATTATTTGCACTGCGTCTTACTACCCGTTTGGGTTATACGCTTACGTACTAATTGAACTAATTGATTAAGAATTGGGTAGGTTGAATTAGAGGAAGTGAACCCGCATTTGCATGGAGGGAGAATGGAACACCATTAAGGAAAAAAACCTCCAGTTCACCCGACCAAGATTCGAACCTCATTCTCCTCGTCCTCAGCAGTCAAGCTCAATACGACTAGCTTGTTAGCCAACTACGCCACCGAGGCGGGTACCTACAACTAGAGACACTGTTTTTTTTAGCCTCAATAATTTGTAAAAATAGTATTTAGGTTTTGAAAAATCGCGTTTTGTAGCATTTATATATAAAATAAATAGCATTATGAATCAAATTGTCAGGCATATAGGTCTAGGCATGTAAATACATTTTCCGTTTTCAGATACTGGTGTAACAGCAGAGTGATCTAGTTTTTTATAGAGGAATTGCTTTCAAACACATTTTCATAGAATCGCTTATGAAGGAAGTCTTTTCTGTCTTGGCTCTATTCGCCCTCTGGATCATTTTTAAAAACCGTGCTTTGCCGTTTGCCGCAACCACGACCTCTCCGTCCAACGCTTTCTTTGTAACATGTCTAGAGAGGACATGTTTCTCCAGAGTGTCCAATTTTTCCCACTTGAGTCGACTGTTGTATACACCACACATTAAGATACTTGAATCACTCACGAAATACCTGTCGGTTTTAAAATAACGATGTGAGCATGTGCGCAATGATCCAAGCACGTGACACGAAACTGCGTATGATCAAATAGACACCGTAAGAACGCAGTGATTGTCCTTTCTAGGGAGTAGACAACCTCACAGGCTCACTTGCATGGGCTCATTGGGGCAGGTGAGGGGGGGGCGGTGCATGGCAGGTCTATTTTTGGCACTTCACGTGATTGGCTGGTGGTCTTATAATGGGAAAATACCAAGAAATACCAATCCGAAGAGCTTAAAATGTGTTTTTTTAGGATGGTCAGTATTTAAAAAATGTTAAATCTAACAAATTGTCCCAATTTATAGATATATCTAAATATATTTTTTAATTAGAAATTGCTGTTTTTGTCTCCTAAAGGCATTTATCACTTTATATCACAAATATAAAATTCCATGAAACCACATGAAGCTTGAACATTTAGAAAAACAACCTATTTTTACAGCTTTTAATTTTTATCACTTTTATCACTAAAAAAGGTGTCTCTACCTACAACTTATTCAGCCTTGTCATCTTCAAAGTACTCTCCTCGGTTGATACACTGCTCCAAACGCCGTTTCCACTACTTGAAGCAGTTTTGATGGGTGTTTTTCAGGATCGCTCATAGGTCTGCCTGCTATTTTTCAATGTTCAAATCTTGTCTACCTACAGTAGCCCCGTGGCTTCTTTGGTGATGACTCACAGCTCACAGCTTTGAAAAGTTACCAGACCAAATTATGTATCCCTACCTTGAACCATATGATTTGCAAAAACATGTGTCACTTCCGACAGTCAAAATTTAGGTATATACCTAAATGCTGACTGTCATAAGTCAGCTGTAAGCTGTCAGTCAGCACCAAAGAAGCCACGGGGTCTACTGTATATACCTAAATGTTGACTGTCAGAAGTCAGCTGTGAGCTGTCAGTCAGCACCAAAGAAGCCACGGGGCTACTATATATTGAGGAGGGATATTTGAAAAAAAAATCTAATCTCCCTTAAAATCATAAGGGTAATCAGTACACGAGTGAATAACCTAAATGGGTAGTAAGACACGTCACTAAAAAAAAAAGTAATCAAAAAGTATAAAGAAACAAAATCACACTTTAAAATTAATAAAGCTAATGGAAATTAATGTAGAAACAACAATTGATATTCACGAATATAACCCATTGAAGAATTTAATGAACCTTTTGACATTATTATACCATGTTGACTCACTCAGCCCTATAACTTTTCTTTTTTTCCTGCTAGTCTGAGATCGATATTCCAATAAAATCTGAAGAATTTTTTTATGAAGAGGTATATGATTACCAGCAGCCAGGATATTTTCCAGAAGCCATAGCAATTCCTTCAATTAAAGAAGAGCTTCCTGTGAGTAAACAATGGCATTCCGGACATTCATATTGTAAAATTGTGACTATTGACGTTACTTTACATCCATTACTGTTTCCAGCCTGTGGTCAGTTTTTTTTATGCAAACCATATATATATATAAGGCGGTCTAGGGGTAAGGAGTCAGACTTCTATGCTGGCGGCCGGGGTTCAATCCTCGGTCCCGGCAAAGATTTATCTGATTACCAAACCCTTCCTTCACCTCTGACAAGACATCTTGTGAATGTAGGGGAATGCCAGGCCTCCACCGTGGTTCGAATCCCACGTTAAACTGTAGGTCCTCCATTTCATCTCACAATCACCCTACCATTACACATTAGCGTAGGTGCGTATAACCCGAACGGGTAGTAAGACACGGTGCTAATAATAATATAATATAATGCTTATGAACTTTACCATAAAACACTGGGTTAACACTTAACAGGGTGTCTACTGGGTTACCAAAGTTACAGATTGGATTAAATATCACTAAAGTCCCTGAAAAGTCAAAATTTTTTAATATTTTGGTCATAAAGTCACAAAAATATTTATGTTTGATTTTCTTGAATATTTTGGACGCTTTGAAGGTTGAGCCCTGCCCGATTGTTTGTACCGTGATACCAAGGACAAGGTTAAGGTTTGCCATCTTATTAAAGTTTAATGTTGCATGTGAGTGCATTATGCCTTTATAGGCCTATGCACTATATAATGTTTGACTGTTTAACGAAGTAATTTTGGGGTCCGAAAAAAAGTCACTAATTTTGGTTTCTCCAACTCGGTAGACACCCTGTTTAACTATAATTGTTTGGAAATTATGCGAGTGGTGTACTTATGTACCCTTAGTTTATCCTGAAAGGTAACAAGCGTGCCTTGAATAATTCCACTATGGTATAACTTATAAGATAGTGTCATATGTCAAAAGAGTGGGATGCATTTCTTATTGAAAAAAATTATTTTAATCTGGAGAAAATTCCACAAAAATAATACAATATTTTTATCTTTTAAAGGTTTTTTTTTCTCTCATGCTCATTCTCTACCCCTACTGATAATTAATAACTTATCATAAGAGTTAAGGATTGGAAGGGTAACTTGGAAAAATGTCAATGACCTCATCATTTAGAAAAACCACACTTAAGTTTACCCAGCCGAGTCACAAATCTCAACACTACACCCCAGTTACAGGCAACCCGTTAACTGTGGATGGTTTTACACTGTTGGAAGGAAGGGGGTGCAGCTCATTTTGTGTCACATTCTCTAGAAATATTTATATTCTTAAGCATGTCCTGTAACACACTATGTTCTGAAATGTGATATACATATATATGTGTGTGTGTGTGAATAAATTGACAAACAGTACCGCGACACAGCAATCTAACACAGGGCCTTAGGCTTAGCATGCCACTGCTCTTTCACTGAGCTATCCAGTGCTCAGGGTCATTCCTTACTCATAGTTTTAGGCAGAGTCTGTAATAGACATGTGAAATCATCAACTCACAACGAGCCATTAGATACCAAAGCCACTCGTGATATAGGAGTCGGATTTATGCTATAGCAAGATGTAAGATTGAAATAAGCATTATTTATAATTAGCAATATACCATACGGCGGTGAAAATAGCACTACCTTGTCACCAGTGGCTGTAATATCTGATGGCTCACTGTTAGTTAACAACTCCTCACATCCATCACAGATACTGCCTTAAACTGTGAGAGAAAAATGAACTTGAGTATGGGATGAATCTTGGGTAGCTCAGGGAAGCTTTCGGGTTTGATTCTTGAGTCTTAGGTGTCTTTTATCAAAAATCTACGAATATGATACTTGATATTGTCTATATCCATAACTAGTCGTCCTTTCCATTTTAGTGAGCTTCACTGATTGTGTATATTAGATTGTATAAGTGTTCGACTTTCATCCATAAATATCTGTGATTTAAAACTTCTTCTGTTCTTTACTAGGATGAAATTGAGTTTTCAATAAAATCAGAAGATTGTTTTAAAGAAAAAGTAAATGATTATAATCAGCCAGAATGTTGTCCCAGAGTTCAAACATTCCCTGCTATTAAAGAGGAATTTCCCGTGAGTAAATTTTTTGCTAAATAAAATTTAAACCAATTAGGTAAAAAAGACTAAACTGGTTTGTGATATGAAATTAATATTAGTATTGTGAAAACATTTTTATATATTCTTTTATAAAGTTATGTTTAGTACCTACTAAAAATATAGTAGGTAATAAATATCTTTACTATTATTTTGTGTACATTTGTTATTAACTTAATAGATTTGCAGGGGGTTTTTTACTACTATAGTCATATATTTAATTGAAATAAGATTTTGAACTAAAACTTATTGGTATTGATCAAAGCTACCTTAAACAACAGTTTTGTTTAGTAGCAAATATAGATTATTTTTTTTTATTCCTAAGATTGAAACCTGAAAAAAACTGTGATAAGAATCAAATAAAATCATAATTATTGAAAATAAGAGCTATTAATCACCTAAATATTTTCAGATACTTAATAAACCATTAATAAAAGTAATTAGGGTCTAGAAATAATTCATGATCAAATACTATGTTTAGAAATAACTTCACAAAAAAAGTTGATTTCATATCACCACATAAGTTTACAATCATCCTATAACTTGAATTGTTAAATTCTTATGAACTATTAACATACTTTCTATTTTTCAACAATACTTCTGAAGAATTAAACAGCTTATAATTCTGCTTATAATAACACACCGAACTGACGATCATATAAAGGTTTAATATGTCTGGGACTCTAGTTTTTTTTTAGATAGTGGTCACACTGCATTACTTTCTTATATTAACACATAAAACTACTCACAATGGTGATCATGTGAACTAAATGATGGTATCATATAGTCTGATCTACCAATGATAAGACTGCCTGAGTTTGAATGCCTACCTAGTGTACTTGCTTTTTCCCCTTTATCATAATAATGTATAGTTAAAAAGTTATATTTAAACACTCTTAATTCCTAATGTACACTTTTATTTATTTTTCAACTTTGAAATTAATCAAAGCTCAAAACTCATGAATAATTATTAGAACATTTCACCATAAAATACTCTTCTTCTTTTAATATTTCGTGCTGTACAATGTTATGTTATGTTTATAAATATAACATAATTTTACTCAAAAGAACTCTTAATCTTTGTCACTTCCACATAAAATTTTAGTGAGTATTATTTACTTACTTATGTGGCATTAGGAGTTTGAAAGTCCATTGCTGCCCTTAAAAAAAAGTATGCCACCCATCCCTCTTTTGAGCTAGCTCTATCTAGTCTCACTTAGTCACTACACCCCATCTCTTTCAGGTCCTAGGTCGGGGGATTGGGCAGTGACGATCAATTTTCTTTAAGAGGCAACCATTACCTCTTTGTCCATTGGCAGCAGTGTAAAGTGTGAACTGTGTTCTTTTCATTGCAAAGGCCATATTGTGTTAGTCCCCCTTTTATATGTTTCTATCCACCAAATATAATACAATTAGCTCATAAAGCGAAAAGAGGTTTTCTTTGTATAGTTAGGTCCATTCTAATGTAATCCTTCCATGTTCCATTTGTTTCTAGGTCTTCCTCATGGTCTCTTCCCATTGGGTTTGCCAGTCAATAATAGATTCTCCCATTCATGATGGTGCCCACCATAATTTACGAGACTTGAATATCCTACTAATGTATTGTGATGAGTACAGGTTATTTAACTTGCCATGTAACTTCTTCTTCTCCCCAGATAGCCCCATCCCTTTTTTGGACCTACAATCTTCTGAATTACCTTTCTTTCTCACACCCATTGAGATCAACCATTGAGATTATTATTTTATATATTCAGAGTCTTACATCCCTTGATAGCAGGTGTTATGTCACTAACTCGCCGAACGAATAATAGCATACATTTCCTGACTTTATTATTTTCCTAATTTTCAAACTAATACTGTCATTGCTATTTAAAATGGTTCTTAAATATTTAAAGTCATTAAACCTGTCGAATAATTTGTAGCTCCAAGTAATTTCTAAATTACTGTCACCAAGCTCTTTTCTATGTGGGATCTTAACGCTTAGTCTCTTCAGCGTTCATTCTTAAACATATTTTCATACTGACCCCTAAATAAAATACATATATTTATTGCCATACTTTCCTTACTATTCCTCAACAAAGCTAAATCAACTGATGAAAATAGGTAATTACTTTACTAAATATATTTATAATAATGATAATTTAATTTAATTTAATTTAATTTAATTTAAATATTCAATGTTGCGTCACCTCACATCAGGTCCTAAATTTCGAATTTATATTACAACCATCACTTAACATAGAAGCTTACAGTTCTATATTTAAAGTAGTATTTATATGAGGTTACCTCAAAAGATATTTTAAACCTTTATCTCAATTTCATGGCATCTGTGAATTGTTGTATAAAATCAATTAATTGATTTTATGAAGCTATGTGTAGAGATATTATTTCATTTACAACCTATACTTAACATCTTATCGAATATAAATACTGTCCGGTAAAAGCTAAAACTGATTATAAACAGAAATTCTAATGAATAGCTATGTAACAATCTTATATTTTTTTTAAACCTATTGCTTTTATAACATATTAGGTAAGATTATTATTTAAACTTGCTTTAAATTAAGATTTAAACCCTTCATATGTCACTTATTTTAAATTGGATTGTATTACAATGCTAATCAGCAAATATTAATATTAATGGCATTTATATCAGGATCATTTTTTTTAAACTGTAATATACGTCTTCTTTTTACAGAAACAACAAGAAAATCTAACATTGTCAAGTATATTAGGACAGCACGAGACCTCTCAAACGAAAGACAATAGAGGAATATTACATACTGTTCAAACTACAATAAATAAAGACAAGATACTATCTAGACATAGTGAGTCTGGATGTAAAAGTTTGATAAATAAAATAACTGCTTCTAAGAAGAGATGTAAAGAAGAAGAGTACTCTATATTGGTTTTGAGTGAAGGTACCAAGGCAAAGATAACACATAAAGGGAAAGAATGCGCTAAACAATCCTTGTGGGGAGTTAAACGTGCTAAACATGGTGTGACATGCGATAATAAGGAGTGCACTAAGGATGTTTCAGTAGGAAGAAAATTCATCAAACAGGGTAGGAGCAGGCAAACATGTAAAGAGGAGAAATGCATCAAGATTGCTAGGGGGGGAGGTAAATATAAGTACATATGTAAAGAGAGGGAATGCACAAAGGCTGCTAGAGGGGGAGGTAAATGTGCTAAGCATGGAGGGATCGTACATAAATTCATATGCAAGGAGGAAGGATGCACAAAGAAAGCTTTTGCGGGTGGTAAATGTATTAAGCATGGAGGAAGCAGGCGATCATGTAAAGAAGAGGAATGCACCAAGAATGCTAGGGGGGGAGGTAAATGTATTAAGCATGGAGGGATCAAATATAAGTACACATGTAGAGAGAGCGAATGCACCAAGATTGCTTTGGCGGGTGGTAAATGTATGAAACATGGAGGCAGGAGGTATACATGTAAAGAGCAAGCATGTTCCAAGTTAGCGATAGGTGGAGGTAAATGTATGAAACATGGGGGGACCAAAAATAAGTACAAATGTAAAGAGGAAGGGTGCATACAGAATGCACAGGCGGGTGGTAAATGTATAAAACATGGAGGGAGAAGGTCTTCATGTAAAGAAGAAGCAAGTTCAAAGTATGTAATAGGTGGAGGTAAATATATAAAAATGGAGGGAGCAGGCCAACATGTAAAGAGGAAGCATGTTAAAAGTATTTGAGGACTGAAGGTAAATGTATGAAACATGACGGTAGTAGGCCAACATGTATAATGGAAACTTGTTCAAAGAATGTGAAGAGTGGAGGGAGCAGGGCCATTGATAAAGATGAAGCACGAGGAATTGATAAGCACTATTAAGTGTTTTGTCTTATGACAGGTCTATTCCTTTTGTCAGTAAAATTGGACCACTAATGCATCCTGTCCTCTTTTTCCTTCTTAAAATCTTCTTTCCCTCAACCTTACCTTCTATGACATTGTGTACCTAAGGATATGTTCGATCAAGTTTAATTTGTACTGAGGAATCACAACCAAAATGTTTCTCTTCTCACCCACTGCTCTTAGAACTTCTTTATTTGTTATCCTATCTGTCCACCTGATCTCCAGGATTTTTCCAGCACCACAGTTCATAACTCTCCAAGTATTTATTTTCCATCTCCCTGAGAGTCCAAATTTCTGCTCTATATAGGCCTGATGCTTTGCGTGAAGCATTTTATCAGTTTATTCCTCATGTTCCAAACTCAACTGGTTGGTCAGCAGTCACCTCTTCTTGTCGAAAACTTCCCTGTAGGTAGATACTTGACCCTAATTTTACAGTTGCATAAATTATGTGAAGGAAGGGGGAGAATGTATCACACATGGAGGAAACAGGCTAACATTGAAAGAAGAAGGCTGTACTGGTAGGAGGTAAATGTGCTAAAATGGAGGGATTTATTCTAAGAATAGAATATATATATATATATATATATTTTAAGAATAGAATATATATGTGGTAAGATCAAAGGGTGGAGGTAAATGCATGAAACATGGAGAAAGCAAGCCAATATGTCAAATAAAAGGATTCATGAATAATTTTAGGATTAGAGGTAAATGTATTAGTTATGGAGAGAGCATTGAAATATGTAGATAAATTAAACATAGAGGGAAAGAGACTAAGATAATGTGTAACAAAGAAAAGTGATACCCGCTTCAGTGGCTGAATGGTCTAAGGTGTCACTCTTGTTTTGGACTATCAGGCTGAAGATGGAAAAGTTGTAGTTCAAATCAGCTAATACTTAATATATTTTTCTGCTCATCTTTTGAGGAATTTGGCTAGTTTTATTCCCATTCTATATTATTGTTGCTGCGCATGGATTGTTGCCAGACCAAACTAAGCTTGAAACACAATTCCAGTAAATATTGATGCATTCTAGAAATAATTCTTTATCACATTTGATATGTTCACAGGCTAAGCCATATGACCTGCAGTCACATATATTAATAAGTTAATTTGAGCTTATTTGAAGACTTTTAAGCACATAGACCCCAGATCAATACATGTCTAGCAATCAATCCGGGTGAGACTTTACATCTAGATTTTTGCAGCGGACTTCACTAAAGTTTAAAGTGTTGTTATTGTTGGGCGTAGATTTGAAGCTTGATGTGTGACTAATAAATATATTGTTGACATGTATATATCCGCAGCTTTGCAATTCTTTAACACTTTTATTGTTATAAATACCTTAGCCTCAGGATTTTTACCAATCATAACCTTTTCCCTATTTTTGGCTCCGTTCTGTACCTTTTCATCATATAATTCCTTAAAATATTTCATTGCTCTCGGATATTGTTTTCATCCCAGATAATCTCACCACGGTCATTCCTAATGACACATTTTCCTTGTACTCTTTGTCTCGTTCTCTTTACCCACTTACACAACAGCTTATTTCCTTCAAAATCATTCTACATATTTCCTGCTTTCAATCTCGTTTTCTACTTAACTTTCTTTACATTTCTCTTAGTATATGTCCCACAACTTCTTACGTTCTGTTTCACTCTTCACATCACTAATTCGTTTTCATGCTTCTTTCATTTCTCTCGCAACTAATTTCACCTGTTTATTCCACCATGCATCTATCTTTTAAATTGTCCACACCTGTCTTCTGCGCACTCAACTGCGGCCTCTTTGTTCCAAGCACTTTCTCTATCATAATCCATGATTTTGACATGCCATTCATACTCTAATAAAGTTTAGTTTTTATGCAGCAATCTTTCATATTGTACGCTCACTCTTTTATCCTGATATTTTTCCATGTTGTTTCTTACTTGCTTGATAGTATTTTTTTTATTACCTACAATTAAAGATTGTTATGGGGGCAGTAGAGAATATTGATTGAGTTGGCTAACTTTTGCTGCATAGAAATAATAAACCATTTTCAAATAATATCTGGGTTTCCACTGTTTAAAATTATCTTCAGAGGAGAACAAGATTCCCTTTAAAAGTAAGTATCCATCCCCAATTTCCGGAGATTTTGAACAGGCTTATCTAAGATAATTTACTAGAATAGTACCATCAATGATGAGTCTACTGCTATATTGCAATTTTGTGTAATATCATATTGTATAATTGCTAGATAGATTTTCCTGATTATTAATTATATTATTTATTTAACTGCAGAAAATAATAAAGTTGTATATTTTTTATACTAAATTGTATTAGATTTCATTTTTAGAATTCATATTTCCAGTCCTATACCTGAGCTCAATCCAAAGCGTGTCTCTCAACATGTCCAAAAAAATGTGTAATCATTTTAATCGGTAATTCCACTTTTACAGTTATGAATTAACAACTGTCTGCTGTATTTGTTTTAGATTTAAGTCAGTCTATAAGTCATGTATTTGTACAATAATTTGGTCTTGAAAGTGCACATTAAATACCTCAAATTTAAATGTATTTCTCTTAGTTGTAAAATTGCACCAAAATCAAGTACAGCTAATGACTACACAGAATATCATCTTTGATGAAACTCTATTTTCTAAAAATGTATTGGGAAGGGATTCTGGTTACAAGAGACAATGGAAGAGAGTATAATGATAAAGAGAAATATGAATTTTTTACAAATAAATGTAATTAACAACTCAAAACTAGAACATTTCACTTTTAATATATATTAATAAAAAGAATAGTTATATCTGTTTGTACCGTTTTGTTTAACCATATAAAAACGCCCATAGTTTTCAAACACAGATTTGAGACACTTTTTAGTTTGATTTGGTTTGATTCTGCAAAGTATTGTTGTGTTTGTTGTGTATTGTTATATTGGCCAAAGTTATGTTAGATTACTATTAGTGTGTGTAGAGAAGGTCATGCCAATATTATTTTGGGGTGTTGGCTGTGTTCTACCTACAGTGACTCGGTGACTCATAATTTAGCTAGGGGAGATAAAACACAATTTTTGAATACTGTTTAGAATATTATTTCATTTTTGTTTTATATGAAATTTGCCTTTTTTTTTTTTGCCAAGACAGTGGTTGTGGGTGCTGCAAGACTTTAATTATGTACTAATTTAGCCATTTTAGAAGAATAAATAAATATATAGTGCTATTGTAGGGTGAATAAAAGAGCATCCGTATGAATTGGAAAGGTGGAAACCGTTTGAGAAAATCACTCTCCGTAAAATTTGGCAGGATTTAAAGCATTTTATCACTGTCAAATCAGGATATACAAGAGTTATATAAATTAGATGACTATACCACCATAGGTAAAACATACTTAATAATAATTTTGGTGAGAGCTGATACAAAGTTCAATTCTGTAAATCCCACACACAATACTGTCATATTTGCAGATGGTGACTGTGAAGAATGTCACATGTGCAAATATAAACAACAAGGTACTAGGAATATAATTTGGACGATTTAATACAAGACGTGTTAGATTAGTTATTAGATGCAAACAATATTTTATGTCTATTTAAATTCATACTTTTAAAAGCAGGATTATTAATATTACTTAGTACCCGCTTCGTTGACCAAATGGTCTGAGCGCTACTCTAGCATTAAACTAAATTGCCTATGACGGGGAGATCAAGGTTTGAATCTCCAGTGGGCGATCTAAGGATAAGTTTTCCAAAATAGTTCTCCACTCTCCCTCCACCTAAATTTGGGTAGATTTCCTATAAATATAACCTTCGTAATCCCTGAAACTATTAGCGTAATTAGTACATAGCTGTATAACCCGAACAACTAGTACAACACGGTGCTATATAATTTATATGTTTATTGTTAATGTGCACCCACAATAGCTTAGTAAAGTGGTGGGAATACCATTCGTTCATTATTTTAACCTTGACCTCAGTGATAACTTTGTGTGTTGGTAGCATGCCGCTATAAACCTGGTTTTCAATGCATTTATGAACAAATCTAAGGAAACAGAATGATTGAGGGTTTTTATATATACATTCACTCGTTTGGTAGTTGGAAAGTGGGAAAATAACCACTCCCAGCTAATCATAGATGCTGGGAATATAATCCAGGAATCCTGAGTCAAGAATAATCGTTCATAGATAGTTTTTAATACATTCAATTTAATAATTGGTACAGTCTTAAAATTGAATATGGGTGGGCGCTTGAGCCCTCCCTACCATAGTTTGAGGATGCCTCGAGATCTATGCAGATACGAAGAGAAAATAAAATGGGCAGGAGGTATGACTAGTTAAACAGTGTGAGCAAAGAAAATAATAAGTTTCACACATCCTTGTGTTGATTCACCCTAGTAGTCCTAATTGATGTTCTTGCGGTCCAGGAAGTGGCCTAAGTCCTGAAGATTGCTGCAGGTTTCGAATTTTCCAGCTTCACAAGTGGTTCCATCGAGGAGTTGCACAGTGGCTTAGATATTTACCTGTTATAAATAAATAATCGGTGATTTTTGTGACGGTTAAGCTAACTTTAATTTAAATTTATTTATTTATTATTTTGTTAGATTATCACGTTTATAATATTAAAAATATAAATTACTAAGTTAACAAAGGCCAATTAAATAACCTTCCAAAAAAACTTCTAGGTGTATATCATGGATAAAAAATGGCCTCCAGCCATTAAGGGGAGCCCCACTTGAGTCCCCTTACTTCCACTAACTTCGCAATCATGCATACACTACTGGATGGGAACAATTGAATATTCTGAAAACTTATAGAATAACTATAGAAATCTTTCCTACTCAATGATTTCCGTATAGTAATAGAAACTTAATTGAAAAACTTTGGATCTCCAAGAAGATATACTTTTGATCAAGATAAAAGGAGACTTTGGGAGATATCTTAAAATATTATCTTTTTAACATATACCCTTATACGTTGGTTTTAATTAGATATGTTAGCATGTTCGGTTTTTGGCCTATGTGAGCGATACGTCCGGAGTTGGCACCCAAGGATTAGGGGCCCCAAAGTTCGCCCATTTTTTTAGTTGGACTTAGCTGATTTTAGCAACCTGGTTTTTGGGCAAGTGACACTGATACCATAAGATCTAACATACTGCTGAGTTGGATGTTACGCTCGTTTGATTTGGTTTTTCGGTGACGGGAAGCCCAGAATTCAAATTATTTTGGCCAGGTGTACAATGGATGATATTTTCTAAGTGGATCTCATTTCTCCATTCTAGCAGATAAGAGTGTTTCCTCTAAAGCAAGTGTCACCATTCCACTGGTAGCTCGCTCAGAAAAAGAAAGTTGTAATTTCCAAAGACGCTTATTGTTGAAGAGTGCTGCCTCAAGTTTAGGATATGTGGCCTCTTTTCTAAAAAGAAAAGTATCAAGTTCTGATTTCTATTTCACTTAAAGTGGAGGTTTTGTTCTGCTTTACCAGACTTTGTGAGACATCATTCTCCACTGACGGCTATCTAAAATTAGTGGGGGTGCTGCTCAAGAAACCTTTTCAGGAACTACTCAACAAAAAAAACCAACCAAACTTATTACTTACTTTAACTTAAATTGTTACAATTCAAGCTTCATTCTTCTTGTTTTAATTTGCGCAAAAAGTTCAATAATTTTCTCCTTTATCTCTGGATGACAATTGAGGAAATTTTTCTCCATAGAAAGTACTGTAAGTGCATTTAGTCTTTATGTTAAATAAAAGAACAAAAAAAATGAATCAGATAGAATAGCTGGAAGCAGAATAATAATCTAACTCTACACTCTTCTACACTTTATACCATTCAAGAATATGGTACACGGTTTTTAAGCACAACACACGCTGAGTTTAAAAAAAAACTTCCTTCCACCATCACACCAGAGCCGGCACTGCGAGGGCAAAAGTGCTCTCTCTCTACCTGGCAGTCCTGCCTTCCTCTCCACCCCCTCCTATGTGTACATGTGCACAACAGTCAAACACCACGTCGCTGGCACTGTGAAGCGCACAGTTCCATACAAACTATTTGTTAATGCATTTTAGGAGGATTACACCTCTTAGATATCATATTCTGAAAATTGAAAAATGACACCTGGACACGGGAATCGAATTTCAATTTTCAGAATATGATATCTAAGAGGTGTAATCCTCCTAAAATGCATTAACAAATAGTTCCGGCTATTTGTTTCATTAATATATTCAATCCTGTACAATTATATATATAAAATTGTCGATTGGCCGCAAAATTGCCAACTACCGAGTCGCTAATGGCTGCGTTGTCTGATGGCTGTGATCTTATATAATCACATGTTTATAAGCTGACGACTTCCGCACGTCCATCTTAGACTCTGCTATGATTGAAGAATGACCATGGGCACGGGACGAATCCTGGATAGCTCAGTGGTAAGAGCATTGGCGTATTAAGCCGAAGGTCCCGGGTTCGATTCCCGTGTTCAGGTGTCATTTTTCAATTTTCAGAATATGATATCTAAGAGGTGTAATCCTCCTAAAATGCATTAACAAATAGTTTCGGCTATTTGTTTAATTAAATGTAATTATGTTTGAAGCTACAATTTTTTATAATAGTTATTGAATTTTTAAAATATTGTTTCTTAAACATATATATACATATATATGTGTGTTTCAGAAAAAATATATATATATATATCCTATATGTTACATAAAATTTTTAATATATTGTAGTCTTGGCGGAATGTAAACAACATGAGTGATAGATAGATATTTTAATATATTAAAGATGTTATTCATATTTGCATGATATTTCCTTTATAAAACTGAATGTCATATCCTTCAACGTAAATGTGTCTTCAGCCAAATGGGTGATAAAATTTCATTGTTTTCTAACAATAATACTTTTATTAACCAGAAACACGTTTTTGCATAATAACGTTGAAAGAAACCGTTAAATCTATCCCCTCACAACCAAGCAGACGATAAAGTTTAACGTCATGATTTTATCCACTGCAAGGGGTGTGTTTACATCCATCCAGTATAGTATAGAGATGATTGAATGGTCCCAAGGACAAAAATTGCGCCCAAACTGTGTGAAGCTTGGAGACCACTGCTATAATATATTTTATTATCAGAATATTGCTAGAATTTAAATCTAGTACAATGTGTATAAAGCCCCTCATGCCCCAATGTACGTAGCTAATTTATGTAATTTAGCATCATTGTATAGATATTTAGAACTAACAAACAACTTTAAATATGTTTATACTCGTTAGCAAACGATTATTTCAACTGACGTGTTTATTAGTAATAAGGTGTTTATTTTAAGTTATTAATGTTCTTTCCTCTGGTCCCCATATTACTTAAAAACTAAAGATAAAAGCTTTGTAGTTCAACCTTCTCTACAATATTTGAATTGCTCAAGTGTTAATATACGCTTTTTTTCTTCTTATTATCTGATCACCGGAACTAAGTAGTAGCCAGAACCGTATAACTTAAAGCTTGGCAACGTCTAATTACCACGATTTGATTTTCTCACAGTTTGGCAACACTGTTATCACTGTCTATTTTTCTCTCTCTTAGTTCTTTCATCCGCCCGGACAATTCAACTCGTATTTCACATGTTTTGGGCTTTGACGATCTGGGCGGTGCTTTTTAAAACGTTCGAATTGTTTGAAGTGATTAATCACCATGATTATAAACTTGTTTACAAGTTTTAATTCTTGAAATTGCATTGATATATTATGAAGTGTATAAATCATAATAAGTTTAAATACTTTTAGTTTGTAAAGAGAAGTGTAAAAGATTACAGTGTTGGATTTGATTTAGTCAAATTGGCCGAAATAAAATTAGGTGAACACATGGAAATTGTTACATTTAAAATAACTTTAGATATTCGCACTGGTGTTTTGCTATATTAACGTTAAATGAATTGACTTTTAAATTTTTACTTCAAGATCTTTATGGACTAGGAGATTTAGGTGAGTACAAAATGCATTAACCTTTTTTGTCATTGTACCACTTAAGTTTATTATGATACCTGTACTCTCTGGATATATTCGTTTTATTAATGTGCATTTTTAATTCAAGTAGGTCAAAATGAACATTATTTCAGTATTTTTAATGTTAATTTTTAAACAATCGGCTCAAAACTATTCCCCAGAACTCTGTTATGCTATAACAGGACATCTTGTCTACAAACTCATTGTATCTTATTCGTAAAGGTTTTTGTAAAACTATTGGCATTTACTGAAGAAAAGATATCCACTAATAATCTTTCTCGGTTTTTTTTTACAATTGTCGTGAATTGGAATAAAAGGAATCCGGAGTAAATATTTTCTCCTGTTGTTCAAGTTAGATATAAAACAAATCAATACTACCTGGTCTTGAACGTACATTATATTAATATATAACTGTTGTTTATTTTATTTTTATGAGTGCATACAATAGGTAGGCCTATTCTTATCCTAGTTTACTAATTATAGTGTTTGGAGTGGATATAAAGTAAGTAAAATTACCTTGGTTTATTTACTACACTTTGTGTTGGCCAATCCCATATTGTTTAAGGTGGCTGCCTCGATCAGCGAGAAAGTATCAATTGCTGCCATGCTATTCTGTCTAAATTTATATTCCCCTTCGACCTTTACGTACAAACCTCGCCCCTACCCTCCCTCCCTTATCATGTCAATAAGAAAGAGGGGAAAGAAAATTAAGAAAATTATCTCAAGGTAAAGAAGAAAGCTCACTGCTAGTTCTCAAATATCAAAAAATGCCTATTTGTTAGATGAAGGCTAAATCTAGAGCCTTTTTTCATCTAGCCTAGTCTCTTAGCTCCGTGAACATGATTAAAAAGTCGTTGAAAAAGAGCTAACACATTTTCACAAAATAAAATGCACACTTAACTTATTAATAGAGGGTTTTTTAAAGAAAAAGAACTCTATTGGAATATTTCAACTCAATTTTGGTGTGAGCCATATTTTGAAATAATACGGTGTAAAATTAAATTTGGCATTAGAGCTGGACATCTGTGCGGCAATTTCTTGCTTACCGAGGCAGCCTCGTTAATTGGCTTTAAGGGTTTGGGTTACTTAGGGGTGTTTGGGTTAGGGGCAAATCATCGATATTTAGGAATAGAAAGTCTAAAAAAAATGGACAGTAAACAAAGTCTTAGCTTTTGGTACACTGATATTAGTCTAGTGTGGGAATATATCTGTTTAGTTAAAGTATATGTCGACTCCCTATATGTGATTTATTTTGTTGTTTACTAACTACAGTAGGTGACCTGGCGGTCCAGGGGTAAGGTGTCAGACTTCTGTGCTGGTGGCCGGGGTTCAATCCTCGGTCCCGGCACAGATTTATCTGATTACCAAACCCTTCCTTCACCTCTGACAAGACATCTTGTGAATGTGAGGAATGCCAGGCCTCCACCGTGGTTCGTATTCCACGTTAAACTGTAGGTCCTTCATTTCATCTCACAATCACCCTACCATTACACATTAGCGTAAGTGCGTATAACCCGAACGGGTAGTAAGACGTGGTGCTAGTAATAATAATACTATAAGCATCTGTCGCCAGGGGCGGACTAAGGGTAATCTTTGCTACAAGTAGAAAATATTTTTGCTCACCCCTTGCGCCCTCTCACAAAAACCCAAGAGAGCGCCCCGTTCCCCCTTTCTAAACTGGCCTGGCCACAGGCTGTAAAAAGTTGTTGATGATGATTTGATGTAAATAGGTCTACTCATTAAGTTTCTTATATTATTATTCTAACATTCAGCCATGTGCGGAGGGAAATAAACTTCTTAAAAGACCAACAAACACCCATGTGCCTCAAAAACTATTAGTTTTATTATTATTAGCACCGCGTCTTACTACCCATTCGGTTTATACGCACTTACGCTAATGTGTAATGATAGGGTGATTGTGAGATGAAATGGAGGACCTACAGTTTAACGCGGAATCCGAACCACGGTGGAGGCCTGGCATTCCCCACATTCACAAGATGTCTTGTCAGAGGTGAAGGAAGGGTTTGGAAATCGTCTAAATCTATGCCGGGACCGAGGATTGAACCCCGAACCCCAGCACAGAAGTCTGACACCTTACCCCTAGACCACCAGGTCACAAAAAAAACTATTAGTCAAACAATGTAAGCAAATAAAATATTTAAAGAAACGTTATTGAAGTTACTATTGATTTTAATATGTCAATACTCATACAGAAAGAAAAAAATAAATCTTCAGACTTACATAGATTTTTGACATTTTTTTTTTAACAAACACAAATTAAAGCAACCACACTAATATCACAGCACAGATTTTTTTTTTTTCATTTTTTTTTTCATAATATCTAGTAACTAAAGCCAATTTTCTTAATTTTTATCCTGTCCATGTCTTAAACTTAGGTTATCATTTATGTAAACATATTTAAATACTACACTGGTAACAAAAGTTTTTTTTTTCTAGTTTCAAAGACACATTCTCTTTATTCTGGTAAATATTCTTGATATAAAAAAGAAAAAATAGGCATGGTTTCATAATATGAAGGTTATTTCACCCATATAGTCTGACTGGGTCTCGTAACAATTTGAACGGCAATTTTGGTTTTAAATAAGAAACCAGTAAATGATGTATATATGGTATTAAATTCAAACAATTAAATAGCTTTTTTTATAAATATTTTCTTTCTAAAATACTGCCTGTCATTTCTATGGTCCAAAATTAATTCTAGAATCAGTGGTATAATATAATAAACTTTATTTAACATGCATTTTCTGAACCGGCTGATTATATGGGCACATGAAAATTTCTATGAGCAAGAATGAAAAGGCCTATCAATTTTGCCAAGAAAAGGTATTTTCACACACCCTTCAAGGTTATTAAATGATATTTGGATAAAAACTTGCATTGAAAGGACCGTTTTTTGACCATTTTGGAATGTCTTCACAGATAAGCACTGCTCACAAATCTTCATTCTGTCATAACAGGGACATACTGTAGTTATTAACAAGAAACTTTGTCGCTTTGTCCCCCATCGTCACCGCAGGAAATGTCGAGTAATCGTTCAAATACGAATGTACCGCACACATTTCTTGTATTTTCCTTTCCCTTTTACTCCCAAACCTCGCGCAAGCCCTGAGTTGGGGACTGATATCACGAACGGCATTAAGCTCACACACTCAATAAAAGTTGATGTAGGCAAAATATTTTGTGTAAAATTTATAAATGGAACCTATAAATTTCTTTCTTTATAAATGCACTCTAAACTGTAATTTATTTGTCGTAAGATTTAACTTGCAAAGATTTAAGGAAAAATACATAATGTGGGTGTCATTTTTCATAAAGGCGTTTGATTTTTTTCCATTTTGAGTTAAGAAAATATATATTTAATAAAAAACTAATTTAAGTTGACAAGAGTTGAACAAAGCAATCATTTCTCATATAACAAACATTTCATCAGCTACACTTAACTCTGATATTTTTTTTTTTTTAATTTAGAGTAACTTATTATTCCTAAATTAATAACTAAGGGGCCAAAGTATTATTTCCTTGGTTGGTAAAATACTTTACGATTCCCCAACTATTTAATATTGGTAGCCTATTACTTCGTTGACCAGTTTTGCTTTTAAAAAAAAAGGGAGTTGTGTTGAATCCACTATTCAACGAATCGGAATATTGAATCTGAATCTTCAATCTACCTTAGAATCTCGAATTCGAATCTTGGAAAAACAATATGAACATTAAATGAGATATAAATATAATATAATAATATGAAATACAAATAGTAACAAAATGTTAATTATTTCTTACAATTCATTCATTATAAAATTCACACATTCAGTTAATTATCAGATAGCTTGTTTGGGGTCTGGTTGTTAAATTCAAACTATAATTATTATTGGCTCTGAACCACCGATAAACAGTATTAGAGCTATAAATCATATTTCACTTTAAAAAATTGAAGAAAAAAAAAAGATATGAGTCTCAAATCTGAAATTTTATTGAATCTCAAATTTACTTAAGGATTCTGAGGTTCTGTCCCTAAAAAAAATAGTTCTGGTGTTTTATAATAAATCACAAAAAACCATATTCTATTCCTGTAATGACAACTAAATTATTACATACAGTTATGACATTCCATTAGAGCCGGTAATATACTGTCTAATACATATTTGATAGGAACAGTCCACTTTTAATAGCAAGCGTCTTGTCTGAAAACTTCTACTTTCATGGGTTCATACATCAAGTCATGTGATCTGCATCTGTCAATTTTGATAAATATTATCACCCGCCTCGGTGGCCTAGTTGGCTAACGCGCTTGTCGTGTTGAGCTCGACTGCTGAGGACGGGGAGATCGAGGTTCAAATCTCGGTCGGGTGAACTGAGGGTGGTTTTTCCTAAATGGTTATCCACTCTCCCTCCACGCAAATGCGAGTTCACTTCCTCTAATTCAACCTTCCCAATTCATAATCCATTAGAGTAATTAGTACTTAAAGCGTAGAACCCTAACGGGTAGTAAGACTCGTTGCTAAATATATATATATTTATATATATATATATATATATATAGATAGATAAATATTATCAATACCTTTAAAATAACACAACATGGCTACTATTGGAGAAACCGTCTCAGTGGAATAGTTAGTTGAATAGCTAGTTTTGTGTTGAGCCTAACTGCCGAGGACGGGGAGATCGAGGTTCGAATCTCGGTCGGGTGGACTGGGGGGAGGGGGGGTTGGTTTTTCCTAAATTTGTATTCCACTCTCCCTCCATACAAATGTGGGTTCACTTCTTCTAAATTCAACCATTCCCGTTCCTAATGCATTAGCGTAGTTAGTACTTAAGGGTATAACATGATCGGGTAGTTAGAAATGTTGTTAAATAATAATACTATTTGGGAAACAGAGCTGTTATTCACTCTAACAATACGAGAAATTTTGCCACGTTGGTCCGGCGATGTTGCCGGTAGTTTCCTCTTACACCCATCACACCACCTGATGGCATGTGGAAAAGGCGAGGAGAATTAGCAACAATTAACTGAGAGATGGAGAGCAAAGATAAATCTTTTTTTCCATAAGAGCCGAAGTTTCCTCGGAGATGATATCGGGAGAAAAACACAATCTTTATTGAAAGATGATGTTGGGATAAAGAAATAATTTTTAAAAGGTCATGTGCAGGTTGCAAATTTTGCTAATTGAATCTTAAAATATGATTTTTGGGGAAGGGGGGGGGGGG
>CABEEJ010005899.1:0-45118 GCA_901482245.1 Timema douglasi | reverse complement strand
TTCACTGGACCTAATTTTATAAGACCTAAAGGCATAGCTCCTAAACTTTAGGTCTTGTGAAATTAGGTCCACTGCATGTCATCCCTCAAACCACGGTCTTCCAAGTAGACCGGGTCTATGACCTGTGGATACTGCCAGGGTTAGGGTCGCCCGTCTTTTTTAAAATTGAACCTCTACTGATTTTGAGCCTAGTAGTTTAAGGGATGTGTCAGCTGCCCAGGTACGCAAATACAAGTCCAAGGACTCTAACTTGGGTCGGTGAGGCCACAGTACTTTATAAGTTTCCTCCGAGATGAGCGTCAGGGCTGCCCTTGTGTTTACCTCCATGGTGTGAAACATACCAACTTCGTGCAGGGACGGTTTTATCGCTGGCATTTTGGGTTGCCTCCTGGTGTCAGGTACACTGTGTTCCGATATGTCTTTAATATTGTATAGTTCCAGCCCCTTTATTGATAGTTCCTCAGAATCCTGTTTATGAGGCTTGATAATAAAATTGTTGCTATAGCTAAGTGTCCGCCAATCTGCAAACAAATTGATTACGAAGCATCTTTTCCATTACCACCTCACCACCAAAACCACAACCATTGACAATTGGCGAAGATCAGTGGAAAACACATCTATACTCTCCCCTATCTGCTGGCATCGGCGGGTGAACAGGTGGTACTGCTCTGTCTCCTTTGGCCGAGGCGCGAACCGCGTAGTCAGCCGATCAATCAGTTCTACAAATAGAATCTCACTCAAATCGTGTGCCCCAAATTCGTCACTGAGAATTTTCAACGTACCTAACTCACAATTACACAAAAAATGAGATCTTTTCTGCGTATCATCGATGATGTTCTTCAATAAAAAAAGTTATTTTATTGTGTCAAGTGTAGCGGCCATTTTGAGGTCTCACCCACGTTGAATTCCTGTCATTCAGACATGCTGGCCAATAATTAATAGTGTTCCAACCAATTAATTATTAAATTATACACGCACATGGCTTAAATGAATATTATAAGCATCCATTTACACTCTCTCTTCGCCATTTGTTATGTATTCTAGTGCTGAGGTCACATTATAACCGTGAATATAATAGAGGCAGTTCACAGTCGTTACATCATAACACTGACAATTCACACTGACTATTTATCAGCAAGGAGTGTTTCTATGTTAGTTCAGCAAATAACAAGATATTCAACAATTACCATTACAAAGTTGTAACAATCTTAAAGATGTAAACCTCTAATCGGAAAGAATATTTTATAAAATTAATAGTTTCTGAGTTATAGGCAAATTTATTATTTTAAATGGCGCTTTGGAAAATGGGGAGGTGAAAAGGCACAAAACAAATTTTATATTTCTGTAACAATGAATATTATTTCATTTATTGTTGTTAAGTAAATGCAATATTCTTTTGATCCCATAATGTTTCTATAGCAATGTATATTTTTTCCTATTCAAACACTAATAACTTAGGATAATGTAACATCTAGAAGCGTAAGTGAAGACCAGGAAATAAAGAAGAGAAGTCTCTAGGTAATCTGGAGACACATGCTGAGTGGCGAGTGCTGAATCCTGGTATACCAAAGGTTCTTTCTCTGACGAGTAGGAACCCATCCCATGGGGTCCAAGAGTCGGCCTGCTATCAGTAGACCCAAACTTCAATTGTTTTGAGAAAGAGATCATCTTGCAGTTCATGGGCTTGATCAACATGCCAAACTGTATCCCCTTTTTCTCCTCCAGGACTAAACCAGGCATACAAGTGACAAGATAAATGATGAGTGAGCCGAAAGGGCTTCCAAAAAAGCATATGTAATGAAATAATATATACAATCATGATATCACCAAACCCACTCAACAGTAGCATAACTAGAAAATAAAATTATATCCAGGATGGTATGATACTTAAATAAAACCTGCCCAGAGGACTCACAATAATAAACTTATATATATATAAAATGCTTGTATAATATCAAATTGATGAAAATTCAATAGTCAGATGGACTCCCACTATAAGACATAGTTATATTCTCATATAAAAGGGACTCAAAGGTCTCTGAATTTAATAAATAATGGATGTAACATCACCAATATTTCCCCATTTTAAATGACTTCAAATAACAACAATATAAACAGTACTGAGCAAAGTAGAATTTATTATGTAAATATATGTATAATAATTTGCCCTGTCTAACGAGCATCATATTATTAACATAATAAAAATAGCACCAAGTGAATATATTTAATTTTAATTTAATAAATGTCTTTCATATCTAAATGATTATATTAACCTAATGTGTAAAAGGGAATATATTAAACATTTCCCATGTATAAATGACATCACAATATCAACAATTAAACAAACAATAATATAGTACCAAAAGAATAAATTTAAAATTTAAATGTCTTAAATATTTGTCAAGCCTACATGACTTAATAATATCAATGATTTGAACAAGTGAATAAATTTTAAATTTAAATATCTTCGACATTTCCCAAAACTAGCCGATTGTATTATAAAATTTAAACTAAAAAAAAATTATGCACCAAAAGGTTTTGAAGTTAGATCCATGATAAATAGCCGAAAAAAAATTTGAATTATAATGTCCGAAAAATAATTTTGAAGCTTACATTTTATATTTTACAACTAGATGTGTCCCTGATGGTTATCTTGCCAAGAGTGGCTTGACTGCCGATCTACTGGCAGTATTTATTTGCTAATCTGTGGCTCGAAAAAAGGGGTTGGTGGTAGGGGTCACACATAAGAGATGGATAGACAACAAATGAGAGGGAAGGGGCAATAGTGTACAGGAAACATGTGACGAGCAGCATCTGGACGATTCCAGAACAGTTATTTTTATGACACACGCAACATTTTAGCGCTGTAGACGTCACACATTTTTTCTTCCCGGCATCCTTTGTGATTATCCAAAGTTGATGCGCCTATTGGCCTCACGCCTCCAGTTTAACCAAAAATATGCTGGTACATTTTTCCTTTGTGGAGCTATACAGGGCGGGTAGCAGAAAATTGAATGATTTTTTTGTTTGTTTAGAGAGTCCACACTAATTGCCCAGATAACAGTAGTATTTTTACATGCAATTAATCGGCAATGTAAAACATGGACTGTGGTGTCACTATCACAATATATAGGTTTGTTGACAAAGGTAAGGTAGTGGTACAAATCCCAGGTAATGTGGAAAAACTTCATATTAAATAAGACAAAAGGTTATTTAGCTTATTGCCAGTTTCCTTCATTTAGAGAGTACAAAACATACTAATAGAGCTTTGTTTAAAATCATATATGGTGGTTTTATTAATAACCTATTATAGTTTATGGTTTTTGTTACAAAGGGTTCAATTTGTTAGTTGGAGACTACTTCCATCTCTTCTTCAGCTGACGTGTAAATATAAATCTTAATTGTTAGTAGCCTCGATCCCCCGATATTTGTAAGACCACTCTGCATTTATTATTAATGTGACAATAGCCTTAGGTTAAATGAAGATATTTTGAGGTAAATATCTGGAAATCGGGTTTTCCAAACAAGATCAATATTATATTTTATTTACTGCTCTTACTTTTTGTCCACGATTAACAAAATCTTGTTTAGTAAATTTTTACTTATTGCAGACTTCCCTTCTGCAAGTTCTCTTAGGGGAACTTCCATTATCTAAAGGAACTTGCTTTCTCAAGGGGAAGCTCTCATACGCATGCCAAGATTCCTGGGTGTTTGGCTCTACGATACGCCAGAACATAGTGTTTGGTTCACCATTCAATCAGAAGCGTTATGATGAGGTGGTGGCAGTGTGCGCTCTTCTTCCTGATATTGAACAGTTTCCTCAAAGAGACATGACATATATAGGAGAGAGAGGAATCACTCTATCTGGAGGTCAGAAGGCAAGGATAAATCTCGCAAGGTGAGTTCAGGGTGGTTTGCTTACACATTCATTGGGGGAATTTATGCAAAGTAAATAAATGGTACAGTACACCACACAGACTCTAGCTCCTTTATCTTAGAATTGAGATATTTACTTAAGCTTTGTGAGATAAGTGAAATGAAGTAAAATGGAATAATATACACAATATACACTGTTACAAAAACATACTGAGAAAAAAGGAACATCTCAGGCCACCAAAAAGCATGGCACCTAGCTCCACATTTTCAAGAACTCAATTAAAAATATATATATTATTAATATTTCCTAAACTATTTCTTTTGTGCTTATCCCATTTATACGAGGTAAAGCCATGAAGTAAGGGCCGATAAATTAATAATAAAAACTAGTAGGGATGGAAAAGTTTTATAAAGGGCTAAGAATACGTGCATACCTCCTTTATTTTTTCACATGGTCCCCATTGACTTTGAGATATTTTTTATATCTTGGCACCAACTTATTTGTACCCCTTTCAAGAAAATCTCCCCCCAGTGATTTGAGCCAGTGATTCACACTATTCTTCAGTCCATCGTCTTCTGCAAAATGCTGAGAGGGCAGCAACTGCCTCATGTTCAAAAACAAGTGATAGTCACGTAGAGTGAGGTCTGGGCTGTAGGGTGGGTGATCTAGCAGTTTCCATCAAAACTGCTAAATCAGCTGAAAAATTTGAGCTGCAGTGTGGGCTTGAGCATTGTTGTGCAAAAGAAGAATCGCTAATGTCAGCATGCCTGTCTTTTGTTCTGAATTGCGTGTCTTGAGTCTTTTGAGGTTTCTTAATATCCTACAACATTACTGGTTCTTCCTCATTTAAAAATAAAATCAACAAGCAAGACACCCTTCTGGTCCTAAAAAACAGAAGCTATGATTTTTTTGACAGAGCGTTCCTGTTTGAATATTTCTGCTTTTGGGGGTATTGAATGAGGCCACTGCATCGATTGTTGTTTTGTTTCAACATTCGTATATGAAATCCAAGTCTAATCACCAGATGTGATTTGAGAAAAAAAGTTCATTTCCCTCCTTTTTTAAACACTGCAAAAACATTTGAGCTGACTCCATGTGTTTTTGTTCTTGTGCTTAACTCAAGATTTTGAAGACCCATCTGGTGCACAATATCTTGTAGCCTAGCTTTTCTGTCACAATTTCGTAAATGAGTGGCCGTAAAACTTCTGGAAATTCAAATTAAAGTTTTGTGAGTATGAAACGACGGTTCTCACGAAGTTTTATGTCCACACTTTCCACTAAATTGTCAGTCACCACACTTGGTCGGCCACTGCGTTCCTCATCATGAACATTGGTACGATCTTCTTTAAAGATACGGACCCATTGCCTCAACTTACTTTCATTCATAACATCAGGCCTGTAAATCTTACAAATCTGACGATAAATTTCTGCTGCGTTAAGGTTTTATGCTAACAAAAATTGTATGACATTACGAATCTCACAACTGGCGGGACTATTTATGACAGCACTCATTTTAAATCATTCTCACAGAACATCAGATGAGGATAAAACTGAAGTAAAGGTATTGACATAAAGCTGATGCTACTGTGAATGTGTGACCCCGCCTACAAGTCTCTTTTGACGGTCATATCTAAGGGACCTTACTTTGTGGGCGTGCCTCATATAAAGACATAATATGTTCGTTTACATGTTTTCCTTTCATAGACCAACACACATAATCCTTGTCCATGCAAAACTCATGCCCTTTTTCTAGTTAACTACTTTCATGATCTTTCGCATAAATACTTAACAACAAACACTTTTAAGAAAATTTTGGAATGCTTTTTCCAAACAGTAACTAAAATAATAAAATTGTATTCATAGTGTCATAAGAAGTAACTAATAAAGATATTCTTTAAACCGAAATTTGGTGAAAATTATATTCTAGAGAGATTAGAAAGATGCATTTGGATTTGAGTGACAGCATTAATGTCTAAGAGGGGGTAGTAAGGAGACATGAGAAATACCTCAGTTGTACAACCACTCCAAACTAAATATGTTTTTTTTTAAAAGTGAAGTTATTGGCTGGCCGGTTCACAGGGAGATGTAAAAGGTAGTGAGGCGATAAAAAAAATACATTTTTCACATTCTGCCTTCAAATTTCAAATTATAAGAAGTTCAAAAAACGAATTTGTTGTGTGCAGGGCAGAGAGCCTTAACAAAAACCAAAACTCTAAATATTTTATCTCGACTCCCTGCTTCTTAGCTCCTTAAATATTTTATCTCGACTCTCTGCTTCTTAGCTCTCTAATGTCACTTTCTAGTTCCATCCATAATTTCTTAAAAATTAAATGAGTTTGTATTCTTTTGTATTCTTATAATGCACACTTACACTAAGCATTTATAAAGAACTAAAAAGCCTGCGAAATATGATAAACATTATACACACATACTACAAACAAACACAAAATACTCCTGAAAATCATTTGCCGAGATTCTTTAGAAATAAAATGATTTTCCTTCATGCAGAAACACATTTCATTAAGTACCAAACTCAAAACTTTATTCAAAGTCTTCCTTTGTGAAAGTCTTTTGAACACTGCAGAATGTGTATGTGTGCTCTTGGGTTGTACAAAATTTTGATGTTTTTTGTATGTATGGGAAATATTTGCAAAAACTAAACCTTATAAAGTGAAGGAACAGCTTTATGGGCAGTTACTAATACCTGGAAAGAAGAAGTATTAACACAAACAGCTAGGGATTATATAAAGGTAATATCACCTCTTTAACAACTCAATCTCAGCCACAAATAATGGAACTTTATAAAGTTAGACAGTCTGACAATGTGTTAATATACTGTGAAAATGTTACCTGGAATACAGTTAAAAACGTAGTGATGAAATTATTTGATAGCAGCAGATTGGCAAGTTGCAAAGAGTTGGTAGAGAGCCTGTTGATGGTGTAAGATAATATGAGTTGCGAATGGTTAATGAATCTTCACTTCCTACAGTCCCATTTAAATGTTTTCCTTGAAAATTGTGGTGAATTCAGTGATGAGCACGAGGAGTGGTTCTAACATGATATTTCTACTTTGAGAATCAGATACCAAGGAAATTTAGACCCTAACATACTTGATGATTGATTATTGCTGTACAATTCCACGAGATGCCTCTGAAAATAAAGAATTTAACAACATAAAAGTGCATCTAGTGCTTCTATCATATTATGTATTCAATTTTGGGGTAGAAATAACACTAAAATGATTTTCGTAAAATTGTAACAAACTTGGAAAATTACTGTTCATTTTCATTTTCAGTGCCTTGTAACTAAAGGCTTAAGACATTTTTCTTGCAAAGCAAGAACAAATTTAAAGGGTTTTGCCTCATGTAATTAATGCTGTCTTCAAGAAGAAAAGGAAAGTCTTATTTACTCTTTATCAAGAATAGTGAAGTCAAAATCACAACTGAGGGCATTTCAAATGTTTTTTCCACATTCTGGTCCCCGATGATCTCTGCAGGTAACTGCTAGTGAATGTATTTAAATGTATTGCTTGTTACCTTGTTTCATTAGCTAAGCTAGCTTTAACAATATCTTACTCCCACTTTTGTTTGCAAAACTTATACTTTTCATTAAATCTTTTTCCAGAGCAATTTATAAGGAAGCTGACGTGTATATCCTGGATGATCCTCTGTCCGCTGTGGACACTCATGTTAGTAAGCAGTTGTTTGAAGATTGCATCAGCTCGTATCTAGCCAACAAGACCCGCATCTTGGTCACACACCAGCTGCAGTATATCAAATCATCGCACAACATTATCCTGTTAAAAAATGTACATGACTTTCAACAAACTCACCACTAATAAAAAGCCTTAGTACCTTAAGATAAGTTAATAATTAAACCTAAGCTGTGGTCAAGCTCGCGTGTATATATTTAGTGCCAAGATTCGATATATTTAGCTTAGCTGTAATTATTATTATAAATTGAGTTTTTTCATGCTCATTAAGGCAATAAAATTAAGATAAAATCTGAAGAACAGCTCCTAAGTTAATGTTGGTTTCATAATAATGTATTCACGTGATTTATCCAAGCATTTACTGGATGGTATCTGTAATAATTAACATCAACATATATTTGCAAAATGTTCTGTCTAGATCAACTAAATATTGTGAAAAATCACATCATTCTGCACAAATATATGGAAATTAAAATATTTTGTAATTTCAATCTGGTCCTAGTAATCGATGTTAAATTAGTTTATAGTTTAATGATTATAATTTTAATTATGTATTTCATACTTTCAGGGATTTATAGAGATGCAAGGGACGTTTGAATATTTCCAGACCTGTGGGGTGAACTATGCTCAGCTACTAGGAGTAGATCTCAATAACGAACCAGAGGAAACTGGAGAGGAGGAAATAGAGAACAATGAGTCACAAAATGTACCAACCCAATTTATGAGGGCACTTAGGAAAATATCGAAAACATCTACAAGTGTAATTATTTTATTGATATACTCTTTATTCAGGAGTTCAACATGCCCTACAAGATATTTAGAAACAATCTCTGTCTACTCCTTCCTTAATTTCCAAATATTATTATTATTGTATTTATATTTCTAGAAACCGACCATCATGTTCTTCCTGCACCTGGATTGAGTTGCGTGCCCTGGGTTTCTTTCGTGCACCCAGCATAAAAACAATTACTCATACAGCTCACTCTTACTGCTTTTGTTATCATATTAATTTATTTTTATGAAATTTTGACCCTCTTTGGTAAAAGTTTGAGAAATTTAGGTTTCAGCTATGTTTCAACAGCCATTTAGGCTATAGCGTGTTAATAAGTTTTTTGAATAAAAATTGTAAGTTTCAGTTAGTCAAACTCACTCTTTTGATTTTAGTTAGTTAAGTCTGTGATTGATCTTGACCACATTCAACCAATGTGTATGTGCAAGGCAATTCAAAAGAAATAAAGTCAGACCAAACTATTTATTGTTTAAGCTCTACTGGTGTGTAGCTATATGTATGCCTATGTTGCATATACCATTGATACATTAATTCACCAAATATCTGTATTATCTATTTTTTGAAAGGTTATATGTATAATTTTTTTTTTCAGTAGTTAATTTTCCCTGAATTAAATGTTTTCTGGTGAAAAATTACAACTCTACATTGTATAAAATCAATAGTAACACACATTGAGAGCACCTGCTCTGAATATACAAACTACAATTCCTGTGTTAGACAAAATATTAAGTTATTAGAAACATTTTGTACATACAATGAGCAGACATTTATTTAAATTAATGTATACATTCATACTTACAATTTGATATTATTGGTAAACTATCTGTTTTCGCTTATAACTCACTATTAATTTTAAATATCAAAAATTAAGTCAATTAATTCCTTAACTGGAAGAGATTTTAGCTGTTTATAGAAGATGTTATATTGTAACACATTTTGACTAATCGATTAATGTTTCCCTAAGCTTTAGATTTAGAGTAAAGCTAACAGGAAATCTACAAATTATTTCAAGTCCATATTGCTCGGATTATTTTGAACATTAAAAAACCAAATGTTTTAGGTAATATTGTTTTTCATTATCAATAGTGGGCTTAACTTGCTAAATTACACTATGACTATAATATATTACATTATACTTCATATTGGAATCAATCAAGGTCTTCCTACTACCATTTAAAGTGAAAGGAGACTATAATGAAGCAAAGAGCATAAACTAACTTAACTTAATTTCCTCTGTTTTCTTATCCTTCTCATAGAAACATAAGTTGAGCTGGGTACGCTGTGAGTGGGTGAAAAATGAAGAGGTGTCACTTAGTCCCCCAACAGATTTAAAAGAGGGTTCTTCCAAGGGTAAAATCACTGGATCTATATACATGCAATATCTTAGTTCAGGCTCAGGATACATGGTTATGATATGGATGGCTATCACCACACTGCTATTACAGTTTGCCGTCTCCACTACAGACTACTGGATGGCCTATTGGTGAGTTAATTCCCCGCCTAGAACTTTACTGTGATGCCACCATAAAGTAAACATTGGGCTGTTTCAAATGATTGAGGCTACATGTAATTTGTAATTGTTAACTCTACATTAAGTCTGAATACCAAGGTCCACACTACATGTCTTAAAATATAGGGATAAAGTCATAAGCGTCTCTGACTTTCCACTTTTTTTTTGGGGAGGGGGGTTTAAAGAGGGGGACACAGTAATATTAATTTGCCCCTCATTTTTTATGTAAAATAAATTAAGCTTAATCAAATATTACCCATTAAATAATTAAAATATTCAAAATACTCTGTTTCAGCTAAACATTAATATTATTTCAAGATTTTCATTGAAACTCAGATCAATTAGGTTCAACACTTTTCTCAATAGTTTGTTCAATATTTGTAAACAGTATATGTACAAGTTTATTTACAGGAGGGTTATTCATTTTATGTTATTTAAAACTTTATATTTATATGTATGAAAAAAGTGCATTGAGCAAAAACATTTAGTAATGAATAAAATGATAAAGTATTAGGAAAAAAGTAGAACACAAATAAAAGAAAAGACACTAACACAAATTTACACTCACTTCAATATTCCTTCCTCAGGAAGTAGTAGTAATTAGACTGCTAATTACTACTACTTCCTGAGGAAGGTTCTTTAATAGCATCGAAATATTGAAGTGTGTGTAAATTTGTGTTAGTGTCTTTTCTTTTATTTGTGTTCTACTTTTTTCCTAATACTTTATCATTTTATTCATTACTAAATGTTTTTGCTCAATGCACTTTTTTCATACATATAAATATAAAGTTTTAAATAACATAAAATGAATAACCCTCCTGTAAATAAACTTGTAAATATACTGTTTACAAATAATAAACAAACTAGCAGTCAACAAATTAGCAGTCTAATTACTACTACTTCCTGAGGAAGGAATATTGAAGTGAGTGTAAATTTGTGTTAGTGTCTTTTCTTTTATTTGTGTTCTACTTTTTTCCTAATACTTTATCATTTTATTCATTACTAAATGTTTTTGCTCAATGCACTTTTTTCATACATATAAATATAAAGTTTTAAATAACATAAAATGAATAACCCTCCTGTAAATAAACTTGTAAATATACTGTTTACAAATAATAAACAAACTAGCAGTCAACAAATTAGCAGTCTAATTACTACTACTTCCTGAGGAAGGAATATTGAAGTGAGTGTAAATTTGTGTTAGTGTCTTTTCTTTTATTTGTGTTCTACTTTTTTCCTAATACTTTATCATTTTATTCATTACTAAATGTTTTTGCTCAATGCACTTTTTTCATACATATAAATATAAAGTTTTAAATAACATAAAATGAATAACCCTCCTGTAAATAAACTTGTAAATATACTGTTTACAAATAATAAACAAACTAGCAGTCAACAAATTAGCAGTCTAATTACTACTACTTCCTGAGGAAGGAATATTGAAGTGAGTGTAAATTTGTGTTAGTGTCTTTTCTTTTATTTGTGTTCTACTTTTTTCCTAATACTTTATCATTTTATTCATTACTAAATGTTTTTGCTCAATGCACTTTTTTCATACATATAAATATAAAGTTTTAAATAACATAAAATGAATAACCCTCCTGTAAATAAACTTGTAAATATACTGTTTACAAATAATAAACAAACTAGCAGTCAACAAATTAGCAGTCTAATTACTACTACTTCATGAGGAAGGTGCTTTAATAGCATCGAAATATTGAAGTGTGTGTAAATTTGTGTTAGTGTCTTTTCTTTTATTTGTGTTCTACTTTTTTCCTAATACTTTATCATGTTATTCAAAACTTTATATTTATAAGTGGGCATTGACTTTACTAAAACCCCGCTTTCTTCCTTCAATAACTGCACATATAAACGTGTTTAAATAATATAAATTCTGATATTTCCCAAAGTCTGCATAAATAAAGCAAGGGCATTCTTTTTAATGACTTACAAAGTATGTGTGAGATAACTTATGTTTTAAATTTCAAAGAACTATTATGAATAAAGTTAATATTGCTAATACCCTATACGTTTTAAGATATTGAGGAATCGATGATATATGACACCTTAACACAGTCGATAACTTGTCTATCTACTGAGCTAAGGGTACTGGGTTTGATTCACAGCATGGCCGAAAAATGTATTGGTGAAATGTGGGTTTACCCTTTCACAGTGATAAATGAATGGCCGGAGACTGGATGTAGTGTCTGTCCTAGTCTTAATTTAGATTATAAGGTAGTGGAAAATATATGGCTTGACTAAATAATTGACCCAGGCTACCGGCTATAAATAGTTATGGATGTAAAGTAAAAGGAATTGACAATCAATAAATTTGACAGATGTTTCCTCAGGGTTCGACAAGAAGAATTGAGAGATTACAGACAGATGTACGACAAAATGCAAAACTCTAGTGACAACAGAAGTTATATTCTAATGGATGAAGAAACAGCAGAAAGCAGTTATATCATGTCCGCCAACATGTGCATCTATATCTACAGTGCCCTCATCATCAGTATATACTTATTCACCATTGCACATTCTGTGGCTTTTGTAATTGGGGTCACACGGTCCAATGAAGCGGTGCATAACCTAATGTTCAAAAGAGTCATTAACACTAATCCTAGGTTCTTTGATACCAACCCTTCAGGTGAGCATAATCACAATACCGCTCAAAAAATACAAATTACATGCAGTGATTAATATTCATATCTTTGACAAATTAATCGTTGTTTATGGACTAAAGGGTTAATAAAACTATATTGGTCACTATAATTATTAGTGTCCCTCAGAGGATTAAGGGGGCCCCTTTCACACAAAAGTATCCTTTTTTTTCCGATATAAATTCGTCTACCAGTACATTATAAAAAAGTTTCCCTTAGTTAATAAAATAAATTATCTTTTCAATTAAATACTTAAGGGAATTTATTCTCACATCCCTTAAAACAATTTTACTAACCCTCACTGTGGCGAGTTCATCAATAATATCTTCAATATTTATTTCCTTTGCAAAATCATGTTGATTGCCCAACTTTAATAAATGTTTTAGTCTATTCTCACCATTTGTTGAACATATTTTTGTTTGTTTGTTAAAGATAGCTTGCTGAAAATGCGCTCCCTGATGATATTAACACTGGTGATACTGTTAGAAGCCTTTAATAAAATGCAAATTTGTGAAAAAATTGTTTAATTACAGCCCTAATTTCCCCTACTAAATAAGACCAACCATAAAAAAAAAACGCTTGTGTGCCTGCCTAGGGTCAGGAAAGTAGTAAAAAAACATGCTCTTTACTACTCTAAAAGAAAGATGTTTTGATATATCAGGGGCCCCCACTTAGCAGGGGCTTAGGGCGAACTCCCACATTTGATCCCCCACCTCTATCTCTGAGTGGCCCTGGTGAGCCCAAGATTAAAGTCCTGTGATAAAACGGGTCGGAGTATTATTAACTATTTATAAAAAAATAATTAATTTAACATTGTACTTAAAATATAGATAATGCAGCATAAACACAAGTTTCAAAATCAATTTTATTGATAGTGTTGTTGCTAAGCACAATAGTAGCATGGTTTTTAGTTTAAAACACACTCATAAAAGTAATTTAAGTGACAATACTGACTGGAAATGACTAGGATGATATTTAAATATGTTATAATGGTTTGGGACTAGAAGGGGAGGAAGTTATTTCCAAAACTTCTCTATTACTACAAATGAGAATAGATTAGTAAACTACATTATTAAATGAGATGTAGCTAGCAAGATATTTGTTGAAGTTTAGCTGATGGATGTAGATGGTGACCTGGCGGTCTAGGGGTAAGGTGTCAGACTTCTGTGCTGGCGGCCGGGGTTCAATCCTCGGTCCCGGCACAGATTTATCTGATTACCAAACCCTTCCTTCACCTCTGAAAAAACATCTTGTGAATGTGGGGAATGCCAGGCCTCCACCGTGGTTCGAATTCCACGTTAAACTGTAGGTCCTTCATTTCATCTCACAATCACCCTACCATTACACATTAGCGTAAGTGCGTATAACTCGAACGGGTAGTAAGACGCGGTGCTAATAATAATAATAATATGTAGATGAATGAATATATCGTGGGATCTGAGGCAAGATATGTTTTATGATTTTAAATATTAATGAAGAATAATATATACTCATAGGCTGAAAGATATAATGGTCTGAAGAATTAAATTTAATGGTTTTGACTCAAACTAAAGATACATTTAGAGGCAATTTAATTTAATATTTTTTTAATCTTAGGTAGAATACTGAATCGATTTTCAAAAGATGTTGGGTCTATGGATGAACCATTGCTCAAATCATTATTTGATACCATACAGGTAAGTTATATTCTCAATAAATAACTATCCTATATACAATAATATACACATTTTATAAATAGTTTTAAAAAATATTAAAAACCTACCTACTTTTTAATCATAATAACCTGTTTATTTTTTACAGTTATTGAGGAATAATTTTGGCTCACTTATATTGATCGCAGTTGTAAGCTACACTTCTTTGGTTCCCACCATTGGTCTTCTTATTGGCTTCTATTTTCTCCGAAAATTCTATTTACGTTCCTCAAAGAATCTTAAAAGACTTGATGGAATAAGTGAGTTAATTTATCATACCTACTTTCATTAATAGGCTATTGGTAGATTGATTTTATCAACTATAATCAGATTTTAAGAATGTGCAAAATTTCGACCTGCTTTTGAAAAAAAGATCAGCTTAGAATTTGCTTTGAAAAAAACTCAGACCTAGACAATCTTGAAGATTTGCAAGTAAAAATATTGACAGCTAAAATTCATAATTTATGTTCACTTACTACTATTCTGGGTTGTTGCAAATTGATAATCATAACGGATCAGAATAAAATATTAAAAACAATAGTGCAATAAAACATTTTTTGAGTGATTTTAATATGTTAATTAATAAAATCATGTATGATATAAAAAATTCAAGCATTATACAATTAAAAAAAAATATTCACACTCTGATTCTGCATTTAGAATATTTCATATGTTTAAATTTAGTGCACTTCAAATTGAAAAAGTAGGTGTCTCAAACCCCTATAAAATTAATAAAACTATATTTTATGACATCATCATCTATAAAAAAAAAGAATAACTTTCTTATACTATTGTTAAAATAGAGTTTAGATAGATTCGCTTAGCGAACAATGGAATAGGCCTATATTTCATATTCTAAATCATAGGAAATTTTATATTTCTCAAAGATCTTGTGCAACTAAACACAACCAAGAGATAAAACACTATAACATTACCAAAATGTTGTAAATATCACCTAGAAACAAGATTGTGCAACTGGACAATAATGTTGCCTATTTGTGATATATTTCTCTAGCTAAGAGCCCAGTATTCACTCACCTTCAGACTACTCTACGCGGCCTGTCCACAATAAGAGCGTATGGAGCTCAGAATATACTCAAAGCAGAGTTTGATAACTATCAGGTTTGTGAGTGTTTTATACTAAAAGCTTGATTCATATTATTACAAGAAAGACAAAAATCAAAGAAAAAATTGTACAGTTTTTAATAACTCATACATCTAAAATAATATTAACTTAAAAATCTATATTGTTGACAATTTTACAAACTTAAAAATTGGCGCTATTTACAAATAGGGACCATCCAAATTTTTCCATTTAAATGAAAGAGAATGAGCCTAATTGTTACTAATTAAGTAAGATTTAATACATAAAATGATAGAATATTAGGAAAATAGTAGAGCACAAATAAGTCACTGGCACATCAATGGATCACAAATCTAGAAAACCACCCAACCTAAATATTCATTAATTTCAACCCGGAGGCTACACTAGCACCACCTACCATCCACAGAGTAAGCGAAGTTTTATTCCTTACCAATCAAGTTGGAATAAATGAAGACAACATCTTGTCTAGTCTAACTACTATTACTTCCTCAGGAAGATGCTATAATAGCATTGAAATATTGAAGTGTGTGTAAATATGTGTTAAGTGTTTTTACTTTTATTTTTGCTCTACTGTTTTCTTAATATTCTATCATTTTATTTATTACATATTGTTTTTGCTCAATGCACTTTATTTCATACATATAATTAAATAAAATGTAATATATATTTGTAAGAAGGTACAGGAAGGGTGGATAGAGGATATAAAAAAAGAACAAACACTTTATGGCTTTTACAATGAAAAGAATAACACTTTACATTGCTGCCACTGGACAAAGAGGTAATGGCTGCCTCTTAAAGAAAATTGATTGTTACTGCCATAGGGTTAATTCTATTGGAGTTCATCTGGAAGGAGTGTGAAATGTGTTATGCAACTTCCTATGGAAAGGAAACCAAAAGACACAAACATAAGAAAAAGGAAACTTGTAAAGAATTATTAAACACCTTGATAGGAATCTTTAAAAGGAACAAATAACAAAGGAGAAACACAGAAAATTGATATAGGACGCTAGTTGTTTGCATACAAACCTTTGTAATGATACATAGTTATTTAGTAATTATTAGGGATGGTTTTACTGCATGTTTAGAATGCTAAACTTTCAAAAATAGAACAATGACTTTACAATGGACTTCATGATTCCCAAAGTACAGCACTTGGAGATATGTTCAACTTCTGGTTTTTATTTTTAATTATAGGGTAGATTATCCTCTGTCTCAAATCAGCAACAAGGTCCTGGAGATAGGATTTTATACTTATCCACTTTGGAAGTGATTATTCCATGAATGTTTGAGTATGACTAGCAAAAGTTATGCTTGGTATTTGATTTTACATCTAGAAGATATGGAAAGTATCCAAGAAAAGAACTAAGATGTCTATGAAGCCTTTTGCAAGGGTAAATTTTCTGTATAGCTGTCTGTTAGGAATTCTTTCAGTTCTATTGAAGCAGAAAAGGCAAGTGAAACGACTATGAACACAACCGCAAAACTAGTGGAGGTTTTACTGGTTTCACTTAAAATTTTCCTCTAATCAGAGATGGGTTTTGAATTATCAGAGTTTACAGAGTTGGTTCTACCATACAGCAAGCTAGGTGACCACCTAGGGCCCCGCGCCATGATTGAACAATTTGGTAATGAAGTAATCAAGAAAAGAAGCGCTATTTCGATTATGAAAGCTTGGATGAAGTTAGCTTTAGTCCAGAAGGTTTGTATAAAACAGAGAATTTTCACACAGTCATTAATTAGGTTCAAATGAGCCTTTAAACTCTATTCACAGAGCTGAAATGTTACAAAATGCACATTGGTTTTCCCTGTGATATTCAATCTTTGAAGGATAAATCAGATCATGAGCTTAAGGACTGTTGTATTGAACGAAAATAACTTCTTATTGTCAATGGTGAAGGTGAAGAACATCAGAATCTTACAGTAAAATTGATAGCAAAGAGTGGCTCCAAGAACTAAAGATGTGCGCAGGAAGTTTGCTAGCTAAAGTTAAAAGTGCTGCTTAGGTGCTTGAACACATTACTTCAAAAGAACTTAAAGGTGTTTATTGTAATATTTTTGTTGCTCTTTGCATTTTATTAACAATAGCAGTAATTGTGGAATCAGCAGATAGGTCTTCTTCAAAACTACAGCTCATAAAAACCCACATAAGATATACAATGACACAAGAAAGAATATCAGCTCTTTCGATTTTATCAATCGAAAGTGAACTTTCATCATAGCTTGTATTCTTATCTGTCATAGATGATTTCATTGCAATCAAAAGCATAAAAGTTTCTTTTTAATAAACCAACCCAAATTTCAAAAATACCCTAAAATTAAGATACATTTATTATTGTATTCATACATCCCAAATATTTATTTTGTTTATGTAAAATCATTTAAGCATTATTTTTCACAGTATTTTATCAAGTGATATAAAAGGAAACTAATTTTTCAGTAACTCGAAGAATTATTTATTTCAATTTTTTTCCAAAAAATTATTGTAAAAATCCTTAAATCTTTTATTATTTTCCCCACATCACTTATTAATGTTATGTTGCTTTGAGGTTACAAGGCTACACTATTATTTTACTCTTAGTTATTATATTCCGATTTTAGACTAGTTAGTACGATTTTAATTTATATTAATTTATTGACTAAAGTTTGGGCACTTTACAACACATTAAAAGAGTTTGGAAACCCATTTGTAGAAAATGGTGAAGACCTTACTGTCATCGACATATGATTATTGTGCACAGGAAAGTTAATGCAAAAGTATAGTCAGCAGAATCGACTGGCATTACGCTGTTCCATGGTTTCATTGAAGAACGACTAGTAAAAAATTCTTCAACAATATTTTACCCTTTAAGAAAGAACAACATTCCCCTGTTTAGCACTCCTGAGAATAGCACTAGCTATAAAAAAAAGAGCTACACTGAAGACCTTAAAAACAGATCTCCAGCTGTTTTCCAGACTATTTATAGTTGCACAGAATCACTAGTTGGATATGCAGACATTTTTCAAACATGAGAATCAACCATTTCCGCCTGCACTTTCTAGTAATGGGGAATTTTGATTAGGCAATCAAGCTGACCTAGTACACACTCTAGGAGATATTGTAGACAATAATGGCCATGCATTCCCAGGAACATGTGATGCTGTAGCTTATGATAGTGCAGTTCTTACTAACATTTTAAAACCACACTCCTCAAAGACATTTGTTGATTATTATGTTGACACATTTCATTCTCACATTTGTAAAGACATAGAAGTTTTTGGCTGTCGGAGAATTGATTTAATTTGATATAGATACATTATACCCAGTATTGAAGGTGAAACTAGACAGAAGAAGGGAGCAGGAACCAGGAGGTAAGTGCTTTTACACGTTAATTTACCTAAAAATTGGCCAGATTTCTTGAGGAATTCAAATAACAAGAAAGAGCACTTTAATATACTTAGATATTTAGCTATAAATACAATCAAAAATGTACATGTTGTAACTAGTCCAGGTGAAGAAGTTAAAGGAAATATTACTGCACAAAGTTCCCTAATTGGTGTTACTTGCCGTGGTCATGAGAAGCTGACACAAGGATAATACTGCATCTCCAAGACATGGTAGAAAAGGCTTTAAAAATATTGCTATACGTACTGTAGATATAAGTCATTCACGAGCTAAGTTTACCTGGATGACAGCTCAAAATGTTACTAGAAGTAATCCCTAATATATCACTACGCCAACAGCTGACATCTATCACTTTGGATGACTGTAATGAAAACAGATGGTAATATATTAATGTGATAGTTAACCACAGTAATTTAGGCCAATATTATTTATATATTTATTTGAGGTCGGACACAAAGTTTATTTATAGTTTTATTCCACTTAAAAAAATATTCACACCACTTTCACAAAAACTTCTAACGAACATAGCTTCAAAATGGCGACTGACGAATCTAAACCATATGATTGAACATAACGGTAAACAAGTTTTTTACAATGTTGCAGACACGCAGTTGATGAAAATATTTTATTCAGTTAAATATTTCAGAATACAATAAAATAATCATTAAATCATTTATTATATGTAAAAAAAATTACAAGAATTTTCTCTTTTCCAAGTAAATACGATGCTTGTATTAAAAGGTATTGATGTGTGCACTATATTAAACATAATCAATAACGTTCCAAAACGAAAAATAAGTACTTTTAATTATGTTTAAAATATTGTTTCGAGTTGGACAAAAAGAAATTATTTAAAAAAAATGAAATAGTATGAGAAAACTTGAGTTTACGTTATTTTAAATGTAATATATAATAGGTAATTAAAGATCTTTACATTTATAACAAAACTGTGATCTTTTACAAGTGTTGGCAACCCAAAACCTAAACATGTGATTTTCGATCTGTCATCCAGGTAAAAACCTATCGTGAACAGAATATACTAATGTCTTTGTTTTAGCAATTGCTTAGGTACTTCTTTACCTTGTTAATAAAGGGTTTGGATAAAGTTTGTATTGTATTTGGAACAGGAAAGAATTTATTCATCTTACTACTGTTCTGTTAAGCCAGTAACAATACAAATGTTCATGATGCAAGATAAGAGTTATTCATGACCCAAAGTTGTCCGCTTAAAAGTCTGCCACCGACAAAGGCGCATTACAACAACTTCTTCCTAAACTAGACACATTTGGAGACAAGCAAACAAATGCACAATATGTATACCATCTCCAACCAAACGAGGATGGTGGTTGGATGGTATATCATGGCAGACAAAATGCTGGAGCTACCAGAAAGGTCTGATTTGTGTGAAGAGTTAATAAAATGTATATGCAAAATCTGTAAAAACAAGTGTGGCTGTAGAAGTGTTGGCTTGTCTTGCACACTACTGTGCAATTGTAAGAATGAATGTGAAAAATGATGTAGTGCTGGCCGATGGTTTTAAAAAGCTATGGTTAAGTTTGTAATGTTCATTTATTTAAGAATTGATGAATATTAAATACACATTTTTTTAGCCAGTTTATGGGATAAAAGAGCACTTATATTATATCTTAGCCATTTTTTTAACATGAAAAATGAAATCCTAAACTCAAAAATATATAAATTGATACAAAACACTCTTTTGTATGATGATTAGGAAAAAATATTGGACAAAACCTCAACATGTCTAACCATTTTCAAATATGGCCTCCATCTTGGATTCTCATAATTTTTCAATATGCCTCCCCATCTTATTCTCATTGTATAAACTTAAACTACGTTATTACCAATGGGGATTTTCTTATCACAAATGCAGTTTTTTTTAATGATTTCTGTTGTGTAACACTTCCACTACTGAGGAAGTGTTGGAGATTATATAATGCAACAAATGTAAAGCTTGTTCACTAGGATAATGCCGATGCTCAGATGTAAACCTCCCATGCACTGACATCTGAAGTTGCTCAAGTAATAAACAAGAAATTGATACAGACTATAAAGATTACATATATGGTAATGTTAGTGGCGAGGATGATGATTTTGAAGAAGAATATTAGTACAGCTATAAACTGATATACAATTCATAGAGTTGTTAGTAATCTTTATATTTCCAAAACTCTTTTTTGCATATAAAATAGCATTATTTTGTGTGTTTTTTTAACAAAAACAATATTGTTATGTGTGTTTGTAAAAATAATTAAAATATAATAATTATACACCATTACTAAGCTATGTATTTGTACAATAAATATGCATTAAAACTTCCCGAACTTTGTACTGTCATAGAAATTAAACTAATTTTGTTTTGTGAATAGCAATTATGTATAAATTTATAGTTAAATATACTAAATTCATTTAGGTAAATTTTAAGCATTTGAACTTTGTGTGATGCATTTAAAACCTTGACTAGCGGAATATTATTCAAATATGACCCCCTTTGGGGCTTTATAATTGACCTTTTTTGTAGAGCATTTTAATCTAAATAATTTTTGTACAAACTTTTTTTTCTTGTTTACTGTAGGAAGGGAAAAAATAAAAACTGAAAAAACGGTGTTTTTTCCAAATTCTATTTACAAAAAAAATAAATAAGAAAGATACCAATGTCAATTTTAAGTTGCCTTTTTCATAATCTACACACACACAAAAACGGAATAAAATTACATAACATACATCTCTACAACAGAAATGGTACAATTTACATAAAAATCGGGGTTTATCTGAAAGGCTATATCATGAACAAAGTTACAGACCATGAACAGAAGGTGTAACATTACATTGCATTGTGATACAATAGGACACGCCCCATGCTGACTTTAACGCATAACTCTCAAGGAATCATACTTCCCGCTCCAATTATACCGACACTTATAGGATCCCTACAATGGTAATCTTCTCTATTGTAGCTCTCATAGGTTAGTAAGACATAATAAAACAATGCCGAACAATTTATTTTCACTACATAATCCAATTCATTATAATTAAACTGTTCATATACTTACCAATTGAATCTGCTTACACTAGTAACCACCAAGGCTGGCCTACACCTAGCATCCTAAATTGACGAGTAGGTCCGGCGAGCTACGATGTTCCTACAAGACGTAGTCCTCACACTCCGATTCTACTAATGTTTAATGGGCCGTCCAACATTGAAGACGACTAGAGAATAACTATTCACCTGCCCTCTGATGGTAGAAAGATGAACTACTTTCAAAACATCAGATGATTGAAGAAATAGGCTGAAAATCTGATGGAGCGGTATCAACATGTGTACGTGACTTTTTGAAGACACCATTAACGTCACCAAGCGTGTGTTCAGTTCTCCCACCTTCTTTCTATTGCGATGAAACCCCACTATATAATAGGCTGTGCATGTATGCCAAAATGACTATCTTGATAACTACGACCGACAAAGGATCATTGTCTTGGACCTGGACAATGGCAGGATATATTGTATCAGAATCGTAACTATGACGATTCATTTATTGGACTCTGATCTATTTTCAACTTTTAGTTTTTTTGTAGTAAAAAAAATTAATATTCTTTTTTCTAAATCTAACTATTTCTTTACCTGATCATTCTATATAAAATGAAACTCTATATTTTGTATGTCGCCACTTGGGCACTAGAGTCTTTTGGAGAATTCAATCATTTAGATAGCCACAATTATTAATCATTTTAAATTTGAACGAGTTAAATTTAATTTGTTTGAAATTGGGGATAGTAGTATTTATATTTTGTAAACATCGAGGTGACATTTCTTAATTTTATTTGCATATTGAAATATCGTAAAGTAAAGTTACCTTCATTATTATTTTTGTATTAATTATGGATTTAATTAACTTTTGCATATTTAATAATCTTTTTCCAAAGTTTGTTCTAAATAGGACATTTACATTATTGTTTATTAAAGGAAATAATGTATAGTTTCCTAATTCTGAGTCAGGATCTGATAGTCCCGGGGGAGTTTGACTAAAGTCTGTTAGCCAAACTCTCGCGTTATGTAAATTCTCTTGTATAAGATTTACTGGTAAAGTTAACGTAAATTGAAGCCTTTGTTCTTTATATATAAAGAAACTTTTGTAACTGTTTCGAGGTGCCCATTAGGCCCTTATATAGAAGTTGTGTATAATACAGATGGATGATATTATTATTAATCTATTGTATTAAATTCAACCCGTAATGTTGTTCTCTCTCTTAAAGACTGAACCATCAGAATAGTGAATAGATTACAAGTTTATATCTTTCTTGTAAATACCTGCACAACTTTAATGATATAAAGTTGTTGTCAATAAGTTTGATTTTCAACATAACCCATTTTGATATAATGAGACCATGTATAGTTTTCTGCGCTATTGTTATTGTTTTGAATAAACTGCTCATACTGTTGCTATTAAATATGGCTAATAATTTCCCTTGTCACTTGTTCCTTAGATTTCACCCACTCCCTTTTATATTATTTGATGGTCGTAATTAAAAGGACTCAGAGGGGTGTAACAAAGGAAATGATTAAAGTTTTATATATATTTTTATTTCTTCTATTAATAGTACAGTACCACATAATCCAAGTGTTTAATAATATCGCTGACTATAGGAAATATAATAGGAAAATTTTTATCCCATTGCTCATTCAAAATAATTGTTATGCTTTAAATATGAGTTACTATACTAGCCATTTAATTATAGTTATTAGTTATACTAGTTTAATAGAATGTACAGTAGCCCCATGACTTATTTGGTGCTGACTGAAAGCTCACAGCTGACGGCTTTGAAAAGCTACCAGACCAAATTATGTATCCCTACGCCGAACCATATGATCTGCAAAAACATGTGTTTAGCAGCTGTCACTTCTGACGGTCAAAATTTAGGTATGAACCTAAATGTTGACTGTTAGAAGTCAGCTGTGAGCTGTCAGTCAGCACCAAAGAAGCCATGGGGCTACTGTAGTAAGAAATAAGGTGTTAATAATACCCGCTATCCAACCACCCTTTTTCATGTAATTTATTTGGCGAAAATATTGAAAATTCCCTAGATGAAACTGATCTAAATAGTTTATTATTATGACAACTGTGTATTATACATGTCTATTTTAAATTCAGGTTGATGGTTGGATGGATTTCAGCGATACAATACTTATAATGTAATATATTTAAAATGAGTGTTGATTAAATTTTCACATGAATAATAGTTAAGAGTTAATTTAGTAGCTTTAAAATAGCTATTTGTACTTTTGAAATAAAGATTCCAATAATAATTGAAGATAATATGTTATGAACAAAGAGAGTTGTTTTGTTTCTTTGTGGTAGATATTAATTACAGTCTTGAAGCTTTGAATGAGATGTTGGAGAAGTTGTTGTGTTATATTTTCTTCCTGCAGGATTTACAAACATCAGCTAACTTCATGTTCTTGTCATCTGGGTGTGCATTCATTTTTTACCTAGACATCATGTTCCTAATCTACAGCACATGTGTGACCTACAGCTTCCTTATTCTTGGTGGTAATACAATCATAATACAATTTAATTATATTCATAATACAAGTTAATACATTTGATTTTTCTTGTGTTATTAGTGTTTGGGAATTACACATGCTGATTAACTCTTAATCACTTACATCTACTGTTCTAAACTTATATATCTTTTGTTGAAATTTGAATCTAAGAGGCTCAGAAATTTAAGAAACTCCAGTAGCGATCTCAACTCGCTTCAAGTACTGCATAGTCTAAGGTGTTACTATCACAGTAGACTAGACTGCTGATGATAGTGAGCTCAAGGTTTGAATCTTGGTTGGGTCAATTGAGCGTGGTTTCTCCAAAATGGTTTTCTGCTCTCCCTCCATGCAAATGTGAGTACACTTCCTCTAAATATAAGCTACCACATCACTAAAATCATTAGTGTAGTTAATACAAACTTGATCAGGTAGTAAGACACGGTGCTAGCAAAAAAAAAGTGCTTTTAGACAAAACATATCAAATTTGTGTAACATATAGATCTGTTATAATATTGAATTGTGTTATAAAAGTGGGTACATAAATATGTTGTTATTAAACTTTTAGATGCCCTTGTTACGGATGTGGGTCTTGCCATAACCCAGGTGACCGCACTTTCCATGTTGTGTCAGTGGGGTATGAAACAGTCTACAGAACTGTCCAATAACATGATGTCAGTTGAAAGAATCCTCGAATACACACGCTTAGAGGAGGAGCCCTTACTGGCATCAACTCCAGGTAAGCGTATAACCCGAACGGGTAGTGGGACGGGGTGCTAAATATTATTAATATTATTAACTCCAGGTAGTTCATATATTGGCATTGTTTAATTCATGGACAAAGGAATTATTATAAAACATATTGCAATCATTTTCCAATATTTACTAATGTTATATAGGGTAAAAAATAACCAAACAATTGTATTTCCATCAACTTTATTTTGCATATATTCATGAATAGATATTAGTTTATAGGAACCATACAACATGTAGGATATTAAAAATACAATATTATTCAATATGTAATCATACAGAAAATATTACAATATTTTTAAAATACTTCCTTTCTGGTATAAATAAGGACAACATTTTTGCTGTTTTAAATAACCAAATATAGATATATGCCTTTAACCTTTTTATTCTGTGGATAGATAATTTTTTTCAAAATTGAGTCTATTGAAGCTACTAACCAAATTAAATTCAACCTCACACAAGGTGTTCTAAAGCATGTTCTTTTTCATAGTAGTTAATTATTATTTTAATTATCTTATTACGATATCTCTATAAGGAAAACCCCTTTTTGCTTTATCTTTTACATGCTCCTATTTATGTATGTGTCCTATCATTCTTTACAATTTTCCATTTTCTCTATTTTGTGGGTCCCCCCGCCCCCTTTTTTATCTAGGAAGTTGCATTGCGCGTTTCACACTCCTCCCTGATTAGTTCCGATAGAATGAAACCTAGGTCGGGGGATTGGCCGGCAACGATCTATTTTCTTTAAAAGGCAACCATTACCTCTTTGTCCAATGGCAGCAATGTAAAGTGTTCTTTTCATTTTAAATGCCATATTGTGTTCGTCCCTTTTATAAGTTTCTATCCACCTTTATTATACCTTCTTCCAAATATAATTATCTTATCAAGATATACAGTCAAATTACTATAGGAAGTACCTTTTAAAACATACTAAATATCTTATATAGAGTAGTCAGAATTGACATAATCTTCCATATAGGTCAAAAATTGGCAGCATTTGTGTACGATATCGGCTGTAAAAACCATAATGCTATGTATGAATACAAAGAAATAAATGTATTAATGTTTCAACTGTCAGATAAGTTTGTTCCTTCAGACATATCAATTACACTCTCTTGGTTGTTAATTTAATTGATCCAGCTCCACAGATAATTAATTTTTAGTGGTGTTAAATTTGAAATCAGATAGCTCAACTTTTGATTTTCATATATAATTTGAGGAGAAGCCTGTTTCTAAACTACTCAAGATTATTTTTAAAAAATTGCAAAGGAACACAACTATTTTGTAACTAGTTGTTAATTAATTTAAGGTGCTTGTAAATTTATAATATAACTTGTGGTGGAGGTTAATTTGATTTTGTAAATGTAAAGCTACAAACTAACACCATTGTTGGTTTATTGTTTCAAGCTATATTAACTAGAATAGTAATTTATTCCTCATAATCTAGAGACTATATTTTCAGTTATAATTACAGGCAAGAATCCACCAGAGGAATGGCCAAAGGAGGGTGAAATACAGTTGGAACACACATTTCTAAAATACGCACAAAATGAATCTTATGTGTTGAAAGATATCAATATCACCATCAAACCAAAAGAAAAGGTACTAGTTACTTAAATTGTCACTATAATAATAGGCTTTTGTCTGAACTATTTAATTACCAAGTGGCAATTAACATAATATATTAAATATTATGTGTCAAGCCGCATTTACATGGTTCACTTTGGATGATCATTGTGGACGAATCATTCAAAGTAAAATAAGAATGAACCATGTAAGCAATCTATCATCGAAAATGATCATCTAAGATAAACTATGAACAAAGTAGGATAAGGTTCTACTTCCCTTTCACCATGGATAAATCCTTGTGGATGAAACATTCAGAGTTCACCATTCAGCCTGTGGCCGGGTCAGTTTAGTAAAATGCCTTTATTTTCCTCTATCCTTCCACCATTCTTCCTTCTTTAATTACTTCAAATCGTCTCTTCTCACTTGCACATTTTCTGTTATCTGCTTCACCCATCTCTTTCCCTTGCATTAAATATGTGTTCAACACAATGGTTTTCAAATGAAAAGATGAGCAGACACCAAAAATTTTAACATTGCTTCAAGAGCATCCAGCCTTTTGGAATAGCATTATAAAAGAATATAAAAATAAAGTCTTAAAGGATCAAGCCTTATGGCAAATTGTTAACAGGCTGAATAGTCCAGAAGTGACTGTAGAAGATATAGAGTTGAAAATTCAAACAATTCACGCTAGGTATGAGTCCAAACAGTCTAAAGTTTTTAAATTCACAAAAAGTGGTGCAAGAACCAAAGCTATTTATGTACACCAACTTATTGGTTCAAACAAGCAGACACATTCCTATGAGCAGTTTGTGTTCCAAGAAATAGTTCTTCAACTCTGGTAAGCACAGTTTAACTTAATTTTACAATCAACAGCCATTATTAAGATATGTATGATAAAAAAGTGTAGAAACACTGTACAATAATGTAAAATAAACGATAATTAAGGAAGCCAACCTGAAAGAATAGTTAGCCTAGGCCTAGATAGGAACAAAACCAATTCTCTTTTCAGTTCTTTTTAAACTTTTACACTTCCCACTTTTTCACACTTCACGCAACCACTTCTGACACCAGGATGTGAAGGCACAATAAATAAATACACGGCCCGGCTCTACAGTCCCTTGCGAGTTTACAATGTGATGGGTTCAATCAGAATAGGTTGAATGAATGAGCGTCGATTAATACTATTATTGGGCTTATTAAAATAAAATGAACTAATACGCGGTCATCATAGGGACAAGGGCTGGGTCCACTCTTCATCTGGTCACCTATGACTAAAGTCACATTTTATATTTTGGCCTAAGTCCACAACTTTTCTAAAATGTTGTCACATAAAAACACGCCTATGGCAAGAGCCTAAGACACTTCATGACACTCATTCACGCTTGGGCAACTGCCCACAATTAACTATCTTAACCCAATGTCATAACCACTATTGTACTCATGGCGCTTAAGACATGCCATTGCTAAACGGACTCATCTTAAACGATACACTCTGACCACTGTCAAAAGTCGACTGTACAAAACCAACTGCCCAGAGCTCTGCTCTAAGATACACAAACTAGTTCCTGCTGACTAGGAGATTCCTCCAATGATGGTGTAAAGCACCAATCAACGGGCTTCTATCCACATCATAAAATCATGCGATAACTTAGACAGTGATTCCACATATCTATTGTTGTCTCAGCTATACTAACAACAATCGGTCTGCATGCCATTTTAACAGGAAATTGCTCCTCTTTCAAACTCCTGATGCTTCACAAGCAACAGGTGACAGATTGTAGCATGTCCTCTATATACAGGACATCTACAAGCATGACAATAAAGCTACGAATAAAATAAAGGAATTAAAAGAAGGAAATTAAAACAAAAACTACTCTATTCCTTTAGAAGATAGAAGAAAATTAAAACTAATCTATTTCTTTAGAAAGTAGAAGAAAATGGTTTACGATGGACAGGATGCAGTCTGATATTATCACCATGATTTCACGAGCCTTTCCACAAGCATGGCAGCTTGGCGGATATCTTGGCCTTTGGATGTACGAGATGGAAAAGAACTTCAGTATCGCCAGTCGACGCCTCAACTCTAAGACGCTGATTCCTTAATGGCTTTTCTGCGAAACAATCTCTCCTCTACGACCCCCCNCGTCGGTCGATCCCTCCGTTTGGTTAATTTCCGAGTTAGACCAAGAGTATAAAACATGGGAACCTGTGTGCCACATAACTGCACTTCTTTGTAAAATTTTGTCAAAGGAAGAACTTCTGAACTAATCTCCAGCGCCACTAATGCTGGTGGTCACAATGGATCAGGAGTCGGACTCACCATTGCGTCGCAGAAGAAACCTCGCCAGATCCAATTAAGTATCACCTTATATCTCCGACTTTGAATACTATGTCCTTCCGACATAGTTTGTTCTATTGTAAGAATGTTTTATGTGTCCTTTAGACACTAGCTGAAGTTATGCTTTTGTAATATTGTTTTTATGTGTCCTTTAGACACTAGCTGAAGTTATGCTTTGTAATATTGTTTTTATGTGTCCTTTAGACACTAGCTAAAGTTATGCTCTGTAATATTGTTTTTATGTGTCCTTCAGACACTAGCTGAAGTTATGCTCTATAATTATGTTTTTATGTCCTTCTGACATGTTTGATTTTTAATCTGAATGACTAATTATGTTGTATGTCCTTCAGACATGTTGTCCTTGATCAGAACAAATAATTATGTTAGTTATTTATGTCCTTCTTACATGTTTGATTTTTAGTCTGAATGACTGATTATGTTGTATGTCCTTCAGACATATTTTATTTAGACTAAGTAACTAATTGGTTAATACCTATCATCAGATAGTCTGGCTCTATTTTTCTTATGTCCATTTGACATAACTTAAATACGGGGGCTTTGAGTTCTATATATAAGGAGGACCAGGTGATAAAGTTTTTCTGATCCATGTATTCATTTAACTATTCTGAGTGCATATGGCACAGTAATGTTTCGTAACGCCCTAAACGGCATGTTCACATGTTCCATATTTGTATGGCTACAAGCAGTTTGTCTATGCCTTTTGTCTAGGACCTAGTTAGGTCATTGTCACACTACATTCTTTTAGGCACCTTTTCTGTGTTACTATTTAGGATGCACAAAGTGCAGAACATGGATAGTTTCATATAGTGGCCCGCACAGATAGTATTTCCTTTCGCCCTTTGTTAGCGCCTCGTTTGACTATGTATTTAATGTTAGATTGTACCAGCTTTGTTGTACAACCCAAGGTATGAGTAATTATTAATATGTAATATTGAATGCTCCGGCAGTACCCACCGGGAAAAGACCGGCCATAGTACCACATGGTGTTGACACCTGACTGTTAGCCATCTGTATGTATATAATAGATCATCCATTTACTGTTCATTATTGAGAGAATTTATGGGACTCTTCTTTAATTTAACTCAAGCGAGCTAGCTTGACCCATATTTAACCTATTAACTCTAACTATAGGATTTACAGTAGTGTTATTTATTAGTTACTCTTTCACTATGTTTTCTGTTTAGACCCTTCTGGCTGTAGTCTGGCGCAAGTCCGACCACTTTTGTGCTCTTTCTGCTTAACTCCCCTTTTAACCATTACTGTGTTGTTTTAGACACTTATTCTACCGAGCTATGACAAGGTCCTATATTTCTGGAGTTGTTAAAACCTACCATTTGTTCAATCTAAAGGTGTTGTTTTGCTGTTTGCTTTGAATTTATACTTGATACTCCAAACTGATATTTCTGACACTATATATTGTACCCGACATTTGACTTTATTTTTGTTCTTCTTCTGTAAACCTTTATCTCATCTTATTTTTTGTTATAATAAATTTATTTCTGTTACCTATACTCCATTCACGGTAGGAATCAATCTCTGGAAGGTCTTTCTTATTACCAATATCCTACTATCTAATATAATTCTGGTAAGGGAAAAGGCCTTTCAGAAAACAATTCCTACGCTGAACAGACATTAAGTATTATTCTATGTGTCAGCAACATAATCCCTCTTATTTCCTTATCATGTATTTACCTTGCACTAGTAATCGTTACCTGCTCTACATATTAGAGTGAAGGGGAAGCAACGATTTAAGACACACATCCGTGCGCGATGTACTTACAATTAATACCAAACTTATTGAGAATAAAATCACTAAGTTGAGAGTTTCACGCACCATTGTTAAATATCCAGGAAGAATATGTGCCTAGCAATGAGGTTTATACAGACTCCCACACATTTAAAGTTATTTATTTACTAAAACCATATCTAATATCTTAATCTAAGGAAACTAGCACAATTAGTGAATCTATGCAAATTAAATCCCTCTATGTTTCTGAAAAATGCTCATTTTTGCAGTTGACACCTAACCATCACTTTTTGTTTAGTGACTTTGATTTCATTTTATACAGATGTTTTTGGGCTTGGTTGTAAATTTGATCCAAAAACTTATCATCAGAACATAATATTCTTATTGTTTATTGCAGGCACAGTACTTTTCTCATTGTAATTTGCAATATTTAAGTGCTTTGCTGTACTAGACATTTAGCTGAAGAATAGGTTGCATCAACTCAAGACATGTGATAAAGTCAACTTAGAACATGGATAAGAATTCCTAACTATTTAGCTTTTAAATATTGAAGTATTGTGGTTGTATTCACGGATATAGCAATTCACAATATAGTTTGGGGAGGGGGGCTATTTTAAACTGTATTTGAGGAAGGAGTTACATATAAAAAGTGTCATAGGGTAGCATTTAAATAAGTACCCTCATGCACATTTTTTTAAACGGACAATAGGGGTACAAGGAACACACAAAATAAAAATGTGAAGAAAATGAAATCTTGATTATTTTTTTTCATTCCAAAACTGTTATTACATTATTATTTTTATTCCAAACTGTACTATAATCACTAAAAATAACATTGACAATGATACAGTAAAGCCAACAAAAATCTGACTTGCCATCCACTTTTTTATTTTATTTTTTATTTTTACCACAAAAAGTTTAGTTTACTTAGCCCTTCCAGCACCAAAATGTCAATTACTTCCTCGGAGTTGACAGCTATCTGTTGATGTTCAGATTTGCAAGAACATTAGGCCTAGCCTCGCTTGTGTTTGTCAAGTAAGTCTGGAGTCTTCTCCAAGCTCAAAATGTTCTTTCAGGCTTGCTAGTAGAAACAAGTAAAGACGAAAATATCTTCAAAAGCACATGCACATTAGGGAAAAAACTTTAGTCACAAATGTTCAAGGCATCAATTGCATTTTTTGGCAATAAAATGTATTTTCCAATGGATGTCTTAGCTTTCACATTTACTGCTACTCTGGAATCTGTTATTCGTCAGTTCAAACCCAGATGTCAAACATCTCATCCCAACACTCTTCAAATCATATGTGTAGAACTTGGTTAATTTCACAAATTTTTCTATAACCTCTGTAGACGCACTTACACCAATAGTAAAAAGACACACAACATTGCTAAGGATATCTTTATATTTATTGAATCTTGCCTGCATGTTACTGAGTAGGTAATCTATTCATGGAAGAAAAACTGCATCCCACCCTACCCCCTCCTCCTTCACCAATCTTGGTAAAATAATTTATGAACTAATGTTCCCAGCTATTTCTTCGCACTTTTTAAATATCATACTAAAGCAGTTATTTATGGAGGTCACCTCAGAAGAGTTTGAAATTGCTAGGTTCAAACTATGTGTGAAACAATTAGCAAAGAAAGCCTTTGGATACTGTTCAGAAATGTATGCCTGTCTATCTATAAATCTTCAGTTCATGGATTCAGTGCCATAATGACACTGGCCTCTAAGGAAAGTAGTATCCATCCAAGCCTTGCTCTTTAAATCCATAAAGAAGTTGATTCTGCTACATTCTTGCTTGTTGTTTTCCCTTCAGGCATAACTGCAGAAAGTACTTTTATTAAATATAACATAAACACATAGTAAACTGCTCTGAAGAGGGAATATCAGTAGTTTCATTTGCTAAAACAAATAAACGCTTTGCACTGTTTATCACATGAACATTTTGTTTGTAATTTCATTGCAGGCTTCACTGATCTGGTGCTAAATGTTACAAATTATGTTTGTGGCATTTCGCTTTCAGGATTGAAAATGCATCACCACTGTTTTGGTATAGCTAAAAAAAAATGTCCATCATTTTCAATTGTTAGGTTGTTTATATCAAAGTCACCATAATCTTTGTGGCTCCAAAGAGGAAAGTTTGTTCGCTCAAATTAAATTACTGTATCTATTAAAGGTTTCAATATTTATCTGTTTTGTACTGCTTGATTTACTCGTGATTTGATAGTAGACTTATCACTGGAATGTTTTTCACCGTACATAATCTTCAGGAAATTGTCAGCCTCTCGGTGTTTTTTTGTTTTTTTTTGCTTAAAAATTTTCCAATGGCTTTCATCAACCCACATAAACCATTTGTGAGTATGTTGTCAGTACTGTATATTGTGAACTTGACATACCTACTTTCTCACAAGCAAAAAACATGCAAACCTTGCAGTAGCCAATATCTTCACTTAGAGAGTATGCAAGCCACTTATACTTTTATAGCAAAAAAAATAAATAAAAAAAACCTCCCATTTTAACCACCAATCTCCATAGGAATTAAAAAGATTTGTATTGAACTGAAATATTGGTCGAAATATCAAATTTCACACAGTCAGCACAATAATTAAAAATGACATTTAAGCTATATTAAATTATGGAGAGTTGTGGTCTACCTAACCCTCACTTTCCTTCATAGTCAAGCCTATTACACTTTAAGTTACTATACTTATTATACTAAACTATAATCTTAACATAAGTATGATCTATCAGCTTACATTTTCATTAAATGCTTAATATTATTATTACACCCTCCGCCGATCCTATAGATAAGGCCCCTAAAACTATAGGACAGGAAGGATGTAACAATACATAGAAAATAACAACAGGAAATAGAGCAAAGTTTAAATGAAATATTCTTTAATTGGCACAAAGTATGAAACAAACACGGGAAAGACGGCCTTAATTCAATACATCCTATAGCTACTATTATGAAAGAAAACATTGGCTTATTCGCGCAGATATTCACAAAGTAAACTGGACTTAAGGTCCTTCAAACATAAAGTTATGGCTGGTTACACATAAGCCAAAACTAAACTTAAGGTCTTTCAAGACGTAAATGAAGAATAAGTTTTACACATGTTTCTTTGACATATCAAACGAACTTAACTTGCATTTACGTTAACTCAAAGTACTAACAATTCACATTAGAGTTGGATCAACATGATCCAAACACAAAGTTTAGCTAAGCAAAAATAAAAGATTCAAAGTCGAACGCAATTTCCTCTTTGCGTTGACTATACATTTAACATACTAATATAGGCCCCTCATTCATGACCTCAATAAAAGGTTGCGTAACAAACATAATTTAAATAAAGTTAAATGTTCATTCCTAAAGTTCTACATTTTAAAAGTTCTTTCCTAACTCTATACTTCTAACGTTCAATAGCAATGATACATCTATCAAACGTTCTTTCTTAACACGCTACATCTCTATAGTGATCCTTACACCTGTCAAACGTGCAGTAATAATGATACGTCTCTACCAGACGTTCAAATGAAGTGATCTCTACACCCGTCAACGTGCAGTTATAATGATACATATTTACAATTTACTATCCTCTTTATAATGAGTCTAAAACACGGAAACAAGGGGGAGGGGTTTTCACATCCAAGTCAGTTACGCTTAAACAGTCCATTACGTCAGTATGACGCAACTTCACAGGGTTTCCAAGCCGCTGATTGGACGCGTGATTGTCGCAATGCAGTATTCCATTTCTTTGACCAGTGATGAAGCTTGAATGTTCGGCGAGGGTTTTCCATATCCCTCCGCCAGACGGCAGACCAGGGTTAGTTGATTTGGCGAAGAGGCATCAAGAAACATTGGTTAGTTTTATTGTAAATTTCGGACCGAGTAGATCGTTGAACACGTACTCCAAGTTGTAGTCGCCCAACTCTTGTGCATCGGCGCGTTTGACTCGCCAGCGTCGTAGCCAGGCCAGCTGGATGGTGGTACGTGTTGAACAGTTATTTTAGTAGACTGTTTATAATGGACATTTTAGAATGCTGATTTTGTGTAATTGTTGGGGCTACATTAGGCTACAATAGTGAAGAATACTATTGTAGGTTTCTTCGAGGTTATTCTGGAGGGTGGGTAGTATGTATTTAGGTGACTCGAACATGTGATATTAGGTCGGGTGGGGAGTATTTGTTCAATACGAAGCATTATATTGTTACATTATGTTTCAAACTTGATTTAATTGAAAGTTTAATGTGTTTTTGGTGATATTTGTCATAGTTAATTTTGTATGTGATACAAGTATATGAAGAACAAGAAAAATCTGTTGTAGTTTATTAACAATGGATTTAGCATTCTTTTAATTATGATTTATTTTGTATACATAATATATTGTAGCACAGTTGTTTAGTAATTTTAAATGTATCACTTAAACTAAATGTTGTACAGGTTAACTCAAGCCAAAGGTACATACTGCATGCTAGTGGCTTTAGGATAAAAATTCTCGTCTTTCTAGATCGGTGTAGTTGGCCGCACTGGGGCTGGAAAGTCGTCTCTCATCACTGCTTTGTTAAGATTGGCACCAGTGGAAGGAACTGTCAGAATAGATGGGTTGGACACTAAAGATATTGGTCTACAGGACCTTCGGAGCAGAATCTCAACAATTCCTCAGGATCCTATTCTGTTCTTGGGAACATTACGCCGAAATTTGGATCCCTTCGGGAGGTACCAAGACTGCGACTTGTGGAGGGTTCTGGAGGACGTGAGTAAAATAAATCAAACTTTTGTAATCACATTTAGGATTATAGGTTTACCTGGTAAAATGTTTATCCATTTCTTGGACCTTAAATAAATATGGTATGTATTAGTCACATAAATGAACAATAATGGTATAGGAGATTTTTATAATATTTGATTTATTGTACAATTCTTTATTCTTAATATAATTATGATTAATGGGGGAGCTGATTTGTATCTACTCTGAATAGTAAATATTCCAACATTTCTCATGCAAAGCGATGTGAATAAAAATCCTGAATTGTATATACTTTAAAAATTGGGTACCCACTAAAACCTGATTTGTATCTACTATGAATAGTAACTATTCCGACATTTCTCATGCAACACAATACCAACTAAATCCTGAATCATATCAACTCTGAATAGTAACTATTCTGACATTTCTCATGCAACACAATGCCAACTAAATCCTGAATCATATCAACTCTGAATAGTAACTATTCCGACATTTCTCATGCAACACAATGCCAACTAAATCCTGAATCATATCAACTCTGAATAGTAACTATTCTGACATTTCTTATGTAAAGCGATGCGAAGAAAAATCCTGAATTGTATCTACAAACGGCTGACCATGTTATATGTCTTAATTATTATGCCTTAATATTAAAGATGTACTTTATTTGGTTATAAGAATGTTAGATGGCAGCAAAAGTGACCAACCCACAGAAGGAGTTGCAAGCAACTAGATTTTCAGTAAGAATACCAGTTCTATCCCCGCTGAAGCAAAGACTCACTGATATAGGAAAATACCCATAGGCTCCTCCTCTGCAGTGGATAGCGATATACCCTTTTAAGGACATGGCTATTAAATCCTCTCGTGTAATTCAAAATCATAATAAAGGACTAATAGTTTTTATAACTTTTCCAAATGTATATTATACTCCGATAAATTATTTGAAATAATATTATTTAGCTGCATAACAATATTAATTGAAGCTAAATCACTATTAGAAGCATAGTATGAAATATGCATGAAGACAAAAAAAAGAAGAAGACATTTACCCGAGAATATATTTTACATGATGAACCGAACAATTATTGGTTGGGATTAGCAATGTCAGCACATTCATGCTCCTGCGATGAAGATTATTATTATTATTATTATTTTCAACGTGACTTTTTGAAACAACAAATTACGTAAGCATGCTAAGCCCTGGTAGGCTAGCTTGGAACTATCTTGCACTTCAAGTTGTGTTTTAAAAAAATGAAATAACGGCAGTGCCTACTTGGCGAATTCAAAGGTCCATTAACTTGGAGTACCACTTTCGAATTTCGAATTTTTTTCGATGCCAAAGTTTTATACTAGTTTTGTACCACAAACAAAAAGTTTTGCACCCCCATCTATTTTGAGTAATTAGCATATCAAAGTGGTTACTTTAAGTTAATTCTGGAGTACCACTTTCAAATTTTGAACTTTTCTCCATGCCAACGTTTTGTACTAGTTTTGTACCGTTTTGTACCACCAACAAAATTTTTGTACCCCTGCCCCATTTTGAGTAGTTAGCATACCAAAGAAACAATCCAAGTTAATTCAGGAGTACCACTTTCAATTTTTGAAATTTTTTTTAATGCCAATGTTTTGTACTAGTTTTGTACCTTTTGTACCACAAAAAAAGTTTTGTGCCCCCACCCATCTTGAGTAATTAGCATATCAAAGTGGTCACTCCAAGTTAAGGGATGACTACAACTTTAGAATTTTGAACTTTTTTCAATGCCAATGTTTTGTACTACTAGTTTTGTACCATTTTGTACTGTTTTGTACCATACACAAAAAGTTTTGTACCCGCACCCATTTTGAGTAATAAACACATAAAAATGACCACTCCAAATTAAGAGACGACTGACTACATCTTTAGAATTTTGAACTTATGTTGATTCCATTGTTTTGTACCAGATTTGTACCATTTTGTACCACAAACAAAAGTTTTGTATTCCCACCATTTTGAGTAATTAGCATATCAAAATGGCCAATCCAAATTAAGGAACGACTAGATCTTTACAATTTTGAACTATTTTTTCAATGTGTACTTGTTCTGTACTGCTTTGTATCATAAATTTGGTTTGAGTATAATATCTTGACAGATTAATCAATGTTTATAAAGTCTAATTTAATTAATATACTACCTCAGGGGTGGACTCAAATCATTTTCTTAGGTAGGAGTGTGGAGGGAGGGGGGTCATAATTATAAATAACATAGTTATTACAATGTTATATTTTTGTTGTGGTGTAGTTGGTTAACGCGCTAGTCGTGTTGAGCTCGACTGCTGAGAACAGGGAGATCGAGGTTCGAATCTTGGTTGGGTGAACTGGGGTGGTTTTTTCCTAAATGGTTTTCCACTCTCCCTCCACGCAAATACGAATTAACTTCATCTAATTCAACCTTCCCAATTCCTAATCCATTATTAGTACTTAAAAACGTATAACCCGAACGGGTAGTAAGACGCGGTGCTAAATAATAATAATGTTTAAAGCCATATAATAGTTTATCAGTCATATTTGATCTTAATTATGTTTTAAAACGGTTGTCCTCCTCTTAAATTTTTTGAAAACAGATGGTTTTTTATAAACTATTTAGAGTGGCACTCTTTCAGCAATTTTTTGTCAAATTGATCACTCTAAAAACTATGAGTAATCTTCACCTTGATTTTTTTTTTAATAATAATATTTAGTACCGGGTCTTACTACCCGTTCGGGTTATACGCTTTAAGTACTAATTACTCTAATGGATTATGAATTTGGAAGGTTGAATTAGAGGAAGTGAACCCGCATTAGCGTGGAGGGAGAGTGGAAAACCATTTAGGAAAAACCACCCCCAGTTCACCCGACCGTTTTTTAAATAGATTCCGTCATAGGCATAAGCCATTCAAAATGTTTCTCACCTATAAATTTTTCAAATTTGGATAACCCTTTAAGCTATTTGGAGTAATCATCACTTAAATTTTTAACATTAATTGAGTGACCACGTTGTTATGATAATTACTCAAGAGGGGTGGAGGTAAAATCTTGATATTTGCATTACAAAACGGTACACAACTACAACAAACTGGGCATAAAAAAAAGTTCAAAATTCGAGAGTGGTACTCCAGCATTAGCTTGGAGTGACCATTTTGATATGCTAATTAGTAATTACTCAAATTAAGGAGAGGTACAACACTTTATATTTGTGGTACAAAACATAGCCATATCAATTTTGCTCTTTTTCACTCTTTATTAACACTCTCGCTCTCTCTACCACCCTCTCTCGCCTTCTCTCACTCTCTTTCTTTCACTCAACCTCTTTCACACTCTCTCTCCCCTCTCTTTCTTTCCATCTCTTTCCCTTTCTCCACGCAAATGCCGGTACACTTCCTCTAAAGTACATAGGCATATTACCTATAGAGGTGGTAAGACGCAGTGCTTAAAAACAAACAAAACAACATAAAACATAGCTAGCAAACCATATATATGAAAATAATATTGACCTACTTTGATGTTTAATTTTAAAAACAGGATGTAACTTTCCCAGTAAAACACACTGTACGGACGTTCAGATTGAAATCAATATGTTCTAGTTTCTTTCCAATCATCCTGTTCGTTGGCAGCATGCTGCGGTCATGTCCTGCGCTTGCAGCAGAACGAGATGTATTAAAACGTTCAGATTGAAATCAATATGTTATAGTTTCTTTCCCATCATCCTGTTCGTTGGCAGCGTGCTGCGGTTATGTCCTGCGCTTGCAGCAGAACAAGATGTATTAAAACGTTCAGATTGAAATCAATGTGTTGTAGTCCTCTCACCAAACGAGTCCCGCCAAAACGCACTATAAATAAGGGCCTAGTAAACAATTGAAATATATAATTTTTTTACTTTCCTCAATTTATATAGGCCACACTGGTATCTTTATAGCACATGCCATGCTTTGCCCCCCTGCTCATGTCCCCTATTACACCAGCCCAGTATACTTAAATAGTCTGTTCAGCATAAGAATTGTATTCTGAAAGGTCTTATTCCTTGCCAGAAATCTATTAGATAGTAAGATATTGGTAGAAATAAATACCTTTCAGAGAGTAATTCCTACTGTGAATGGAGTATAATTGCTATAGCTGTACAGAGGTAAAATATGTTTACGGGGGAAAAGTAATGATTTTTTTAAGCTGCTATTTATCTAATAATTTTTTTCTAATACAGACATTTCGGGGGGACTGCAGACCCCTATGCCCCCCTTGGATACGTCCCAGACTTAATATACTTTTAAAATAACTCATAATACAATGCACTCTAATATTTCTGTCTCGATAAGTGTCATCCAAAACAACATTAAATATTATTGGGTTTTTACTTTTTACAAAATAAAATATTGAGTTCCATAACTACATTCTTATGATTGTGTGTAAGTATAAATATCTCATGATTTCTTCCATGTAACATTGTTTATTAATTCCATTGCCTCTTGAGATTTATTTATGTATTACCGATCCAGTTCCCATGAAGATTATGACGTAAACCCCATATAGCACTCTCATGGTTGGCTCTGTGTAAACATCACGTTAGTTCTTTAATATAACATTGTTTATTTTCATTGACTTTTGAGAGTTATATTGTATAAAATTTCAGGGGTTAGTGGGGAGAAGGGGGGATGGGGTAGGACGTGTGTTCTGTACCCACATGACAAATCACAGCTTAAACAAAGCTCATAAAATCATTGTAATTAATATCAGTGCATAATTTATCATTGTTTGTTTTACATCAAAAATTGTTCTTTGAAGGCTTTTTATGGCAGTGATGATGACAATTATTACTCTTGTTATCAAGTGAGGCTGAGTGTAAAAATCTTGAGAAACCCTGGATTAGATGATTCGTTGGAGAAAAAATAAATTATACCATCCTGAAATGCGAGTGAAGCCACATGCAAGCTCTAGTAATATAATAAATATTATTATTTTATCAAAAGATTAATTATGTTTGGGACAGCACAACTTGTTTAGTCATATTTTTTGAGACATGAAGTTTTCCAAATATGTTTTAAGGCCGGGTTCAGCAACCTTTTAAACAGAGTTATTTTTAAAATGTGTTTTACTTTGGAGGTGCCAGGAAAAATGCACCTTTTATTTATTTTATGAAAGCTATAAAATATATATCTAAAATTATTATTATTATTATTATTATCACTGCATCTTACTACCCGTTCGGGTTATACACACTTACGCTAATGTGTAATGGTAGGGTGATTGTGAGATGAAATGGAGGACCTACAGTTTAACGTGGAATCCGAACCACGGTGGAGGCCTGGCATTCCCCACATTCACAAGATGTCTTGTCAGAGGTGAAGGAAGGGTTTGGTAATCAGATAAATATCTAAAATATAGATATCTAAAATAGCTGAAAACTTGCATTCAATTAAACAATTTAAACAAATCAGTCAATTCACGTCTATGTTGAAGGAAACTTTATCGTAAACCAAAGTTATTCGATAGGGGTTCTTATAAATGACAGACGGGACCTATCCCACTCACATGTTGGTAATAATTTTACACATCTACAGTAATATCAAAATTTCACTATTTATTTATTTTAGGAAGAAAATAATAATTATATCAATGGAATCGTAAAACAATAGCTAAGATCATCTGCTTATAAAAAAAAATTAATTTCCTTAGCACTATATTGTTTAAAAAAGTGGTAATACACATTAAAGAAACTCATTGATTTTATTGGAAACGTAATTAGGTAACATTCTTAAGCCTACTAATACCTTTAATATGATAAATTATGAGAAAAATATTGTCATCATTTATGATAAGGGAGAAATTCTGGTAATTAGATTAACCGTAGGTTACATGGTTGTAATGCGGGTTAGGTCAAGTGTAAATCTCACTCTTAACGAAGCATTTTATTTCATGTAAATGCTTTAAAATTAAAAACCTAATTGAATATAATTTACAATTGTCATGATATGTGTGAGGTTGAGGGTGTTTTATCTTTATTAGTGTTAATTTCACAAAAAAAACAACTTAAGTGAAACCTGCCTCTGTGGCCGGGTGGTCTAAAGTGTCAGTCTCGTGTTGGGTTTGACTGCCAAGGACAGGGAGATCGGGGTTTGAATCTCATTCGGGTGATTTTCCACTCTCTCTCCATACAATAGAGGTTCAGGTTCTCTAAAAATCATCCTTCCACATCCTTAAAACATTAGTGTAATTAATATTATTATTAGTACCGCGTCTTACCACCCTTTCGGGTTATACGCACTTACGCTATTGTGTAATGGTAGGGTGATTGTGAGATGAAATGGAGGACCTACAGTTTAACGTGGAATCTGAACCACGGTGGAGGCCTAGCATTACACACATTCACAAGTTGTGATTAATACATGTCTTGTCTGAGGTGAAGGAAGGGTTTGACAATCTGTAATTAGTACTTAAGCGTATATTCCGAAGGGGTAGTATGGCAAAGGGCTAAAAAATATTTAAATTTTATCTCAAAGTGTTAAAACTGTTAGATTGATGTCAACAAGTGAATGTGAAAGGTGTTTTTCTACCCTAAAACGGATCAGACGTTCTTATGGAGTACAATGAAGGAAAATGTACTAAATGTTTGAGCAGTTCTTTCGGTCAGAAATAGTCTTATTATCTCAATTTTTATTTTGACAACAAAGTGATTTACGTATTTTAAAATATCAAGGGAAAGAAACTTCCATCACAAAATATAAATTACAGGTAAGTTTATATTTGTATCATTAGTTTCATTTTCAATTTTGTGTCCTCCCATGAGAAAAAAGGCACCAGCCTCCACTGTTACTAGCAATACAGCTAATATTTTCTTAAATACTATCTATTAGTAAAACAAATATGGAATAATGGACATAAAAAAATTCTTTTATATATATGTAAATGATTATCTGTTTAGTTTTGGCTTTAAAGACATTATTCTGTGCGCCATTCCAACACGTTGGCCCAGTTGGTATCATGTCAAAATTTCCATTTTTTTAAATTATTTTCTATACTAAAGGAAGGTGGGGGCGATCACCCCAACTGCACCCCTCCCCTTGGATCCGCCACTCTCTCATTAAAAATACTGCACTCGTCAAACCATTGTCTTCCTGGGAAAAATTACCTTATTATTATTATTATTATTATTATTATTATTATTCAAAGAAAATTTGTCGCTGTGTGCTATGATAAATACTTTAGTAACCCGATTTATTATGATTATGACAGAATTCGAAACCTCTTAGGGCTCCAAACTCTCTTCTCGCGTAGACTTTATTGTGATGCCCTTTTTGTTTTCAATATATTCAATAACAAAATTTATTGCAAATTTGCCCTTGATCATGTAATCCCGTAATCCAAAATTATTTTTTCTCAATAGCATTATAAGGTAAACCCTATAGGTCATTGTATCCATAGCGCCAATTCTAGATTTGTCGAATTCGACTTTTATCATAAAAGAAAAGCTAAACTCGGAGAGTTATTTAAGGAAATCCCTTATCAATAATTTATCACTAAGAGGTTCTGCCTATAATATCTAAATTTTACAATATTCTGATTTATTTTTTGCATATTGTTACTACTTTTAACCACTCTTTAGTTTTTTGTTATAATTGCTATTTTTTATTATTATTATCTTTATTAATTACATTTTTTTATAACTATTAATCATTATATAACATTATTTAGCCATTTTTGTTTATCTTATTTTCTCGTGTAAATATTTGTATGGTACTTGTGTACTTTTCAGTGCTGGCCTGTTATAGGTCCTACGACTGTTGGCAAGAACTATAATAAAGGAAATTGAAATTATTATTATTATTATTCATTCTGCCATGTAGTATTCTAGGTTTGGTGCCCTAAAGTTTTGTTAAAGTCGTTAGGAAATAAAGTGGATATTTACACCTCTACTACTAGAATACGACAAAATTTACAGTAGGATGTATCGCTTACTAATTTTTCCTGTAATTCACTTAGTAAACAGTTTCTAAAATATTATTAGTAAATTGCTCAAATTGAGAGATTTGAACAACTTGATATTAACGGCTGTAACCATAACTAACACTTAAAATAACTTTGTTATCTATTGCCTCGGAATAAAAGTAAGCTACACATTTTAGGTTTTGATGATTTTTCCTCATTCTATTAAAAGTCTTGTGAAATATTTTTTGCCATTTATTCTTTTTAAAGCATAAGAATTAAGACATAGGTCAGTCATTTGTAGATACAATTCAGAATTTTTCTTCACATCACTTTGCATGATAAATGTCGGAATAGTTACTATTCAGAGTAGAATCAATTCAGTCTCCTCTAATTAATTCACCTCAATATAGCACTAGGTTCTGCATAATCACTGTGGTACTATTCACATGGCCTTATATTTTATTTTGGATGGCAACTCTATTGGGACTGACTGTCTCTTCAGTCAACCTACAGGGTTGTCTCAAGTTGAGCTCATCCCTCAAACTGGCAATAATGTATTCATGATGCATGAAATCATGACACCAGCTCATACCCCAAGTATTTGATTTGTCTTCCATTATTGAAAACGACTTCATAGAAACGCATTGGTTTTTTCTTGTTGTTTGCATCCCTGACACAGGGATAGAATTAAAATATCAGTAGAAGGCTAAATCTTCAGAAGTTGGGACTCCTGACTATCAGTAGCGTAGTAAGGGTATTTTATGTCCAGGACGGGTCTTGTTTTTGGCATCTCCTACCCTATGGTGTAAAAACAAAATTCTTATAAGAAGCTTAGGAAAAATGGTGCCAAATGGCTGTATTATATTGAACATTGAAAGTAGGATAGAAGGACAAGGCCTAGACACTTAGCCGAAAATTGTAGGCCTCAAAGTTCACATTAAAGCACATAATTATATCATTTTTGGGGTACTTCATCAGAAGAGAGTAAAACAGACTGGACTATGGCAGCATGGCTATAGGTTGATCTTGGTCACTTAGATACTGTAGTTGCCCGTTTCTTTATTCACAAATAAATTTAGGCTTGAATTCTGCATTTGCCTATTAAAACATTATCTTGATTCTTGGTAGATGGATAGAATGTTGTATTTATAATTTATTTGATTATATGATTATTATATTATTAAATAAAATTAAATTATCTGTTATTATTGTTTAAATAGAAATTATTGATTGGTGTGAGTAGGCCTTATTGAAAAGAAAGCAAAGGGTGCCTGGATTTGGTTATATACTGGTGAGCAAGTTCCCACCTATGAAGCTGGAAAGCATCACAACTATGGGGAGTGCTCTTATAACTCTGGTACTATATCATGAGTAAAAATCTGCAACATGTGTTTGGGCCTGAAGTACTACTGGTTTGTCATGGTTATCAAAATGGTGACCATTCATCCGTTGTCTAGGTGTCCCTGTGGTGGGGCCAATGTATTCAGCAATGCAGTAGTTGCACTGTAGCTGGTATATGAGATTTTCTGTGGAGCAGTCATAGTGGCCTTTCATGGGCTATTCCATTTGTGTGAGTCTGCTGTTGAATGAGGTGGAAGGTTTGTAGATTTTGCAGGTATTGCATCTCGGTTTGTTACAAGGGCTATTCCATTTGTGTGAGTGTGCTGTTGAATGAGGTGGAAGGTTTGTAGATTTTGCAGGTATTGCATCTCGGTTTGTTGC
>CABEEJ010005898.1:31514-45130 GCA_901482245.1 Timema douglasi | reverse complement strand
ATACAATGTTGATGATTAATATATGTTAGGATTGTTTTCGAAAATGTGTTGTCATTCCAATAAACAAACAAATAAAATGCCATTCACTAAGTAAAACTTTAAAAGGGTTAAGTGCAGAATTTTCTTAGATGTTGTCTGGAAAACCTGGAAAAGTCTTGGAATCTTATTGTAAAAGTTTTGTAGCCGCCCTGAAAATAGTTATCATTCGTTCAGCACTAAATATAATACAAATCTTAGATTTTAATTTTAAAGTTTTGCTTAGGCTTAGATTGTAATAATTGTATATGTTACACCCTATTAGTGAATTTGCCCGATTCATGAACCGGGCACATTTCTGTCATTCCACGAACCGGATGAAATGTTCAAGGCTCGGGATTTATGCAAGTGAAGAACAGGTTTGACCTTTAAGTTATTTTAACTTTCAATAGTTTTAAAATTGAAGGTTGGGCTAAGTTAGGTCAGCTTCATATAATATCTTAAAACAAATTTCTGTCAAGCTTGTATATAGTAGTGTATTAGTGAAATGTCCAAGCGAAGAATAGTCACGGAATGAGCAGAGATTTGCTCAATTCATGAATTGGCCACACAATTGAGGTGTAATATATATACAAAATAAGACAGGTTGATATTATTTCCAGTGTTCTCATGGGTATTTTTCTTCTATATTATAGGATCCAAAAAATAAGCAGTTTGCCATTTGTGATGAGTCGATGATGAAAGTTATTGGTGAGTATATTTAGTAAATAAGTGTATAATTATGCAAAATCAAATAAATATGAGTGAACCTTCAATACGATGTATAAAGGCAATAAATAAGCCTTTCAAGTATCGTTAAAAGTTGGGGTTTTTTTTTTTCAATATCTTTAATATTTCCTTGTTTGTCTTAAAATAATGGCTCATACTTATTTATTGTGTAGTGGTACACTTCATATCCTATTCTTTAGAAATTTTATCTATCTCCGGATTACTTCATGGTTGTTAACGTTTCATATCAGTAATAAAAACACTTTAAGCTGGAGTCTGTAAAATGTACTGACTTCGGCTTCAAAATATAAATTTATAATATTAAAACCATATCTTTTTAATTATATCCTTTTGTTTATTCTTTATGACTAATATTTGTAATTTGGATTGACAAATTTATTTAAATATACATTTACAATGTTAAAGAAGTTTCCTATCAAGTCGTCTGTTTTGGAGCATTTTACTGCTGTAAATTTGTTATTACTAATTAAGACACTCATGAAGGAGTCGGAAGTCGGACAGTATAAAAATAAAGGATTCGAAGGCTTGGCCTACCAACTCTACAAGCCTGATTTCTCGAATCAACATGACTAAACATATGTTGGCTAGTGAATCTAACGGTGAGATAGCATACTCGGGCATTTTTTATGTTGCCATTATGAGTTGCAGTAGGCCTAGGGGTTTTGCTTACACACTTCTGTTCAACATGTCTACTCTTTACTCTGGTGCACACATCAGAGGGGAAACAGCTCTCTGATCCAGAACTGAAAAGGAATTAGAAACACACAACATAACTTCCTAATAGAGGAAACCAAAAAACACTAGTATTTTTCCTTTGTTATTCCTTTTACGTGTTTCTATCTAAGTGTTCTATCATTCTTTAAAAAAAGTCTTTTTTTGTCTTTTATAGTATAATAAAATATAACTTTTTTTAGAGATGGGCCCCTCGAATCCACTGAACCCTGACAAGTATTCAAGATTCGGGGATTCGATGGTCAAATCTTTCACCTCATAGACAAAGCATAATATTTATTTTGTCAGACAAAAGAGATTAGCATGAATAAAATCATAATTGTTAGATGTGGAAAATCTTACATAGCTAGTACCCTACCCTCCCACCTATATGGGAAACTTTGACTCGACCGTTTCGGCACATGCTCACTTATAAACTTTCACCTTACTAAAGATGTTGTAAATATTTTAATGAACATATTAAAACTCTTCAAAAGCTGAAAATCAAAACTTGGATTATAAATAAAACAAATTACTGCTTTTTTTTAACAGAAATAAGAACACATTACACACGATATAAAGTCAGTCGCCATGACTTATATAATGTTTACTCGCCCGAGTGATGGTTAAAATAAAGATATTATTTATTCTTACTACCCAAATGGTTTTAATTATCTACATCTATGCAAAGAACCCCAATTTATTGCATATGATATTTAAGTTAGATATTTTGTTAGGTTTCATGAAAAATAAATACTGTAACAGCCAGACACAAATAAACTGTTTATTTATCCCTATCGACCTACATTTGTTTGTTTAAAATCAATTCAGATAATCTGATCATTTAGTAAGCACTCTTGTGTTTTATGGATCAAATAACTACTTGTTAATTCATTATTTGTTTTTAAATTGATTTTAACTTAAGAGTTTTTTTATTTTTTTAAATACGTTATTGAAGTAATTGTAAAAATATTCCAACGTGGTCCTGCCCAATAAAATGGGAATGAACATATTGTAGTTGAAAATATGTTCGTGTTTTAAATAGAATGTATTCTCAGAAATCGATATATTGCAAGAATCAAACATATTTCTTGTTTTATGGCTGAAGATAGATAATGGATATATAAGAAAATAATAATAAAACATATTTAGGCATTATTGAGTTCACTATCTCCAATTTATGTTTAATTGTTAAGCATGTTTGTCTTTATTAAAAATATCCGTTTGTATTTTTATTTTTGCTATCTTAATAAAATAAATTATAATCCTTCAATGATGATTAAAGTTGATCAAAGGATAACTATGCCTAATCTTTTTATTTCACATGTTTTTTAGAAGCTTAATTCATTATAACAACACTTTTAAAAATAACTAAAAGACACTCAAATTTTTATTGATATGATTTATAAACAATAATATGAGTGTCTATTGTTTAATTTGGCTGGATTTTAACCAGTATTTTGCGAGGGGTGGTTGGGGTTGATTAAAATTGAAATAAATTTCAATTTACAGTTTAGGCCTATATTGCATAATGCAGGTCTATTTGTAACTCATTAAACTTTCAAACGACTTTTCGGATTCAAGATTCGAAAATAAAATGTAGATTTGGATTCGAGAAATAGTGGCTTCGACCCATCTCTAATGTTTTTAAATCAATGTTTTAATGAACTTATAAATCTCTAAAATATGCCTACGTAACTTTATTTACCCTATAAAAACTTGTGAATCACAAGTATATAAAAATTTGAAGTGTTTGAAATTTTGCGTATTATCAGTCCTTAGTGTAGCCTAATAATTGTGCATGATCACTTACATTCCTTTATGTGCACTTTAAATCTAAATGTGGTAAGTTTGGTAAGAAATGTATTACAATGTGGATAACACTGGTCTTAAGACAGTTTAACCAGCATAATTTTGTAACTAAATAGTAACTTATGCTAGTTTTGAGGACACATTCAGTTTGAAAACAATCAATATTTACTCTCATTGTTAAATAGAAAAGGACAGTGTTTTTACATCCATTACTGTTTCTAGCCTGTGGCCGGGTCTGATTAGTAAAATGCCTCTATGGTCCACTATTCTTCCACCTTTAATTTATTTCATTCTTCCCCTCACACTTGAACACTTTCTGTTATCTGCTCCTCCCATTCCTTTCTTGGCCTCCCTTGCGGTCTTTTTCCTACAAACTTCATTCCCTACATTTTCTTTGGGATCCTCTCGTTTTCCATCATCACATGCTCAAACTTTCTCATGTACTCCCTCTACTCCCATTATTCCTAATTCTGTTTCTCCTCGTGGCTCCCCACAGACTTTATTCCCATGGCCTCCACTCTTACATCCATTGTCCAAGTTTCTGCTGCATGTGTGGTGTGACAATGGGTACAAAGTACACCCTGTACAACACTTCAAGGGCACATCTATTACACACCTATATAACAACTCTTCCTGCTGTCCTCTTCTCATTAGATCCTCTCTACTTACAACTTTCCCCTCATTCACGCTTCCAAGATAGTTTATGTTCTGTGCTTTACTCAGCTCTACTCCATCCAACTAAATTTATAGCCATACCCTCTTCCTTGTTATTACCTCCTCATTCCATCCTTGTAGCTGTTCCTGTACTTCCTCTTTCTTCTACCCACATACCATCAAGTCATCAGCAAACATCATGGCTTTCATTCTTTCCTTCTCGAGTTTTCCTGCCACTTTGTGTTCATGACCATTTCCATTACATATAGCAATGGTTGAAAGGGCACTCCCCTGCTTCACTCCATTTTTTATTTGAAACCACTCCATTCTCCCATTCTCCATCTTAACACACCTCCTGTTATCCTCATACATGCTTTTCACTCTTATTACTTCTTTTTCCACTTCGGCCTCCTCCGTTTCTTTCCTCAACATCCTTAAATACCATTACCAAGTCATTGCTCTACTTTTTATCTATCAGCTGTCGTATGGAAAATATTAGGTCTTTTGTCGACCTCTGTTCCTAAATCCTCGCTATTCCTCTCTCCGCCTTCCTTTTATTTCATTTTTTTGTTTTCCAGTATATTATCAAATATTTTTGTACATTGGCGTATCATTGTTATTCCCCTATAGTTTGTCCGCCTCTCCTTGTCTCCTTTCTTGAAAATAGTACCATGTTCTGCTTCCAAATACTCTCGGCACCCTGTAAACCCATTGTATACCTACTTCGCCCGCATCTCTCATAATTTTCACGGTCAATTTGTCCACACCCGGTGCTTTCCCTTGTTTCATCCTCTTTAATGCGTCCTCCACCTCTTTACTCCTTTTCTGCTATTTCTTCCTGTTTCACTTTCATCCCTTCCCTCTTTCAGCTTGAACATCTACTCAAAATATCTCACCCATAATTCCTTTTCTTCCTCTCCTCTTTCTGCTTGCCATTACGTTAAAAAATTGATTTGTTCATAAATTAAGAGGACACTTAAAAATGATAAGCTCGATTCCGAGTCTTAGTGAAGAGATCGATGAGTACTTGCAGAGCCTTACAAAACAGTGATAATAACAATGTTTTTTTTATTTATAGCCTTATAAAAATTCGAAAAAAGCTAAATTTTTTGTTCTTGAAAAGTGTATCGCCCCTCATTTTCTTGCAAAAACAGTTTTATAATTTCAATGGATTGTTGTCCTTAAGGCAATATTTCTCATAGTGGATAGTAGGGTGGGGCAAAATATCGTAAAAAAATAAATGTATATTTAGATTGATATACCAATATGGTTTTGGGTGTGGTAATATATCATCTAGCTCACTCTTATCATGAAAGACTATGCGTCACGGTGGACAAAATATCCTGGTAGATGATACACGGTTTATCATAACACATAGTCTGTGTCTGTTATATATCATCTACCAATATATATATTTTATATATATTAGAGTTGGGTCGAATCTTTTATTTTACAAATTTGAATTTCCAATTAACTTTGGAATAATTATTATGAACGAAAGAGGAAAAATAAATATAATAGAATAATATAAAATACAAATAGTAACTAAATGTTAACATCCATCCATTAAAACATCCTCAATAGATTAATTTAGTCCCATCCTACAATATTTGTGATCTATTGATTTATGGATCTTCTTAAGTTTCTTGTTGTAGATTATTGCACTCAAGATTTTAAAAATCACTAATCAGTTTTAAAATAATCTGGTACTAAGCGTTGGAACTTAACAATTGGTATTTCACGCCCTAAATTATATGTACAAATTAACTCTACTGAAAATGCAACAAATACTCTAATTAATGCTATTCGGCGATACATTATACTGGCCACAAATAAGTGAATACTGATGCAGATTATAAACCCGGTCTAATTGACCGTTGGCAAGTTTTCTCAATAATTGTATTTCCCTATACTCATAATGATTGTAAATAAATAATTTCATTTTCAATTGGAATTACTCCAAAATATTGCTAAGAGCTTAAACTTTTAAAATTAAGGTTGCCAATCACATTATTGATTTGTAAGAGCTATCAGTTCTGCTTAGCTGTCGCACCCACCCCACCTTTGTTGTATGAATTGATAGGTAGAAAGTTGAAGAAAATTTTTTTAACTGAATGAAATATTTGTATCCACTGTGTGGGTGCATCAGTGTAAATAACTTGTTTCCGTCATGTTGACCACATGGTTTAAATTCATCTGTAGCTATTTTGAAGCTATGTTTGTTATAAGTTTTTGTGAAAGTGGTGTGAATATTAATATTTTTAAATAGAATAAAATGATAAATAAGCTTTGTGTCTGACGTCAAATAAATATATTCCATTCACTGTTGGAATTACTCTCTGAGAGGCCTTTTTTCCTACCAATATCCTACTACATAGTAGATTTGTGGTAGGGAAAAGGGTCTTTCAGAAGTCAATTCCTACGGTGAATGGAATATATATAAATAGTATTGGCCTAAATTACTGTGGTTAACTATCACCTTAATATATTACCATCTGTTTTCATTACAGTCATCCAAAGTGATAGGTGTCAACTGTTGGCGTAGGGATATATTAGGGACTACTTCTAGTAACATTTTGAGCTGTTATCCGTAAACTAAGGTCATAAATGATATACTGACATGAGGCCTTTAACACCTCAAAAAGCCAAGATCATTTCTAGATTATTTCACACTGAAAAGCCATTGATGAAAAGTAATGGTTAAAATTAGAGATGGGTCGAATCCGAATCCTAGAAAATCGTTTTAAATTTTAATGATTTACAAATAGACCTACATTACACAATATAGGTCTAAACTGTGAATTGAGATTTATTTCAATTTTGCTTTCAATTTTAATAAACCCCAACCACCCCTCGCAAAATACTGGTTAAAATCCAGCCAAATTAAACAATCTAGACTCATATTATTGTTTAAAAATCAAATCAATCAAAATTTGAGTGTTTTAGTTATTTTTAAAAGTGTTGTTAGAATGGGTTAAGTTTATAAAAAACATGTGAAATAAACAGATGGGGCCTAGTTATCCTTTGATCAACTTTAATCATAATTGAAAGATTATGATTATTTTAATAAGAAAGCTAAAATAAAAATACAAACGGATATTTTTATTAAAGACTAAAACAACATGCTTTACAATTAAACATACATTGGAAATAGTGAACTCAATAATGCTTAAGTATGTTTTATTATTATTTTCTTTTATATCCTTTATCAATTTTTGCGTAGAAAACAAATATATTCGATTCTTGCGATATATCGGTTTCTGAGAATACATTCTATTTAAAGACCGAACATATTTTCGACTACAATATGTTCATTCCCATTTTATAAGGCAGGACTACATTTGAATATTTTTACAATTACTTCAATAACATATTTTTTTAAATAATAAAAATTGAGTTAAAATCAATTAAAAATAAATAATGGATTAGCAAGTCGTTATTTGATTCTTAAAACTCGAGAGCGCTTACCAAGTGATCAGATTACCTGAATCGATTTTAAACAAACACTCGATATACGATGCGTAGGTCGATAGGGATAAATAAACAGTTTTATCGCTGTCTGACTGTTAACAGTATTTATTTTTCATGAAACCCAACAAAATATCTAACTTAAGGATCGTATGCAATAAATTGGGGCTCTTTACATAGTTGTAGATAATTAAAACCAGTTGGGTAGTAAGAATTAACAGTATCTTTATTTTAATCATCACTCGGGTGAGTAAATATATACGTTATGGCGGCTGACCTTGTATCATCCGTAATGAGTTATTATTTCTGTTTAAAAAAAAATCCATGATTTGTTTAATTTATTTCGAGTTTATTTGTAATTATAGTTTTGATTTTCAGTTTTTCAAAAGTTTTAGTGTGTTCATTAAAATAATTACAAGATTGTTCGTGGGGTGAAAGTTTTAGAAGTGAGTTTCTGCCGAAACAGTCGAGTCCAAGTTTCCCATACAGGCGGGAGGGTAGGGTACAAGGCACGTAAGATTTTCCAAAACTAATAGTTTTTTTATTTTTTAAAGAAGACTTTATTAATGTTTATCTCTTTTCTCCGACAAAATAAATATTACGGATTAAGTTGTTCTTTTCAAGTAGGCCTAACTAAATAATTTTTAATTCAATATATGATGCTTTGTTTATGAGGTGTAAGATTCGATCATCGAATCCAGTAAAACACCGAATCCTCGAATCTCGAATACTTGTCAGGATTCGGTGGATTCGAAGATTCGAGTGGCCCATCTCTAAAATAAATACTTCCTGTTATGTTCATAATTTTTTCAGAGATTCAGATTTGGCGTTCGGGGGTAAATTAGATATTTGGCTTTGTAAAATAGTGGATTTGACCCAACTCACGTCGTGACTGTTAACAACCCCTACCCCAGACATAACCACAGAACCCAAATAAATTAAACCACAATATACCAATCCACCACAGAGAATGTATCGCAATGTCAACATTCTTAAATTTCCCAACCCTAGAGAAGAGCTCTTGAAATAGTTTGTCCTTTGTTTCTTACTTCTCATATAAACTACACACATTTAGCACTAGTGGGGTGGAATTTATAGGAAATGTACACACATTTTGATGGAGGGAGAGTTGAAAACCATGTGAGGTCACTCAATAGTGTCAGTCTGTTGAGATATACCAACAATAGGACGATGGTCATTCTTTGTCAGAGAAGTTGTGACATTCCTTAACATTAAATTGATGAAGCTTGTATTTCTCAGAGTCACATCACCTTTATAATAATAACTGCATTGCTTCTTGAACGTAGATTTTATCTGTTAATTTTTATGTTAATATAGACTGGCAGCTTACAAACCTTTTAGGGTCACCGCCCCATGTTCGATAAACTCATTCTCAGGGGCCATAGACCTGGAAAACGGCTAATTTAGGGACCTTGCTTGGTCAGGGAAAAAAGTAGGAATTTTATACAAATTTCTGGAATTTTCATAGAGTCTTTAAAAAAATATTCACCTTCTGTTTACAATAGTCAGATGAACATTCTTTCCCCGGCTTAATACTCACCGCTAATCTCTTTTTAACAGTTGTCCCTGATGAGCATATTGACCTCCATTCTCAGGTTAACACGTGATTCTTGTGTCATCTTTCTACTCTATTGCGCGTCTTCAACGAAGCATGGCTAAGATTCACTTGCCTAATAGTTATAAGAAACTATTAAAGAATCTGTCTCACAACACTTTTAATATTCCAATATGTTCTCAGTGAAATCTGACCTAGAAAGCACCATCCAATAGGCCATTGCTTTAGACTGATATCCTTTATAAATTATAACCTCTTCACAGAGCGACACGATTTCAGAATGAATAGGGCCTGTGTGTCTAAAAATATAATTACATTAAATAGTGCAGCAATGGAAAATGTGAACTGTGTTCTTCTTGTCATTGTAACAGCCATATTGTATTCATCCCTTTTATATGTTTCTATCCACCTTTCCTGTACCTCCCAAACATAATAAAATAGTGTTTGTAATATATAGTGACTGAAAAAGTTGGAAATTAGCTCTGGGAAACCTGGAAATTCAGTGACTTTATAAAAAGTCTGCTTTCAAAGAATAAAAAACTTAGAATATACAAAACAATAATTTTACCAGTTTCTCTCTCTCTCTCTCTCTGAGTGTAGAACGTGGTCTCTTACCTTATATGATGAAAACAAATGAAGGGTGTTTGATAACAAGTTACTTAGGAAGGTATTTGGCTTCCGAGGAGTGGAGAAGGTTACATAATGATGAGTTACATACACTGTACTCATCACAATACATTGTCGAGATATTCAAGTCTCATAGAACACGGTGGGCAGGTCATGCAGAGCGAATGGAAGAATCTAGAACCGTGATGAGAGTATTGACTGTAAAACCTAATGGGAAGAGATCATTGGGAAGGCCTAGACACAGATGGCAGGAGCCAGGCCGCAGGCTGGAAACAGTAATGGATGTAAAGAGTAGTACTATCCACTAAAACAATAACATTTAATGATATATTTATTCAAAATCCACATATCTAGATTTACACATTTTGTTATTACTTTACAGGTCGTGCGTGTCCTCTTAACACTTGAGTTCTATTGTATCAAGCCATTTGGACCATTCATGTACATTGTACAGACTGTCCACTAGACTACAAAACATAATAACCATGTTGTAGAATATTTTCAGCAAGATTTGTCTACATAATATTTCTCCCATTTAAATAGTGGAAATTAAAAGTTTGGAAAATGGGTTTTCTTTTAAATTATTATTTTTCAATCCAGGATATTTATTGAATTTAAAGAAGTTTAAAGAAATGTTATTTTGTATTATCTGAACCAACCTGGGAAATTGGTATTTAATATGGAAAATCTGTAATTCATAATTGAATGTTCAAAACAACTTTTTGCTTGACAATTTGTTAAGCTAAGGGATGTGTTTAGACAATATTAACTTTAAATGTGTACCTACTTTAGTCATTAGTAAAACTTGTCTATTTTTACTGTTTACTTTTACAGTAATCATATTTTTATTTTTCATTTTACAGGTCAAAAACGTTTCCGCATCTTTGGTATGATGAAGTATTTGAAGAACCATTTCATAGACTAAATGTGTATGAAGAAATTATCCAAAATAAAAATTGTAAAACATTTTATTTACCCTTTTTTGTGTAATGTAATAATAATAATACTATTATTAATACAATTAAATTGTGCTGTGTAGTTTGATGTAAAATGCTTTGACCGAAAGTTAACGATACTTTTCATGTGAAGGACCCTCTAGAGTCTAGAGGATGCAATATTATAACTGGTGTTGTAAAGTTTTGCACACTGTTTTGTGAACAAAGTTATTTCAGGTCAGACAATGTAATTACCAAAGTTAACAAGAGGCACGGGCCGATGGTTTTAATTCAGTGCACATTTTTTACAATCAACTGTACAACTAGATCTGCGAACAAAGTTAACTTTTTATTTTAGTAATGTATCGTCAAGTGTAATACCAAGAGAACAGCCTTAAATGTTTTATTTACTTTACCTGAACCCTCACATTCTTCAAGACTGAAACACGCTCCATAGCAATACACCTTGTCACTGTTAGCTTCGCTAAGGACAAACCATTGGTTATTGCTATGGCTTTAAATGTGTAGCAGTTAGCTTGACGAGTATTGTGTTAGTGTTTTTTAATTGAAAACATTGTTGGGAGTAATGTTGTATTTCTATTCTTTTTTTTCTTTTAAACAGTGATAATTAAATCTACTTGGTTAAAAAATAAAAATTTCTTTCTTTTTGTAATAATTTTATTTGTGTTTATTTGGTTCCCGCTTTCCTTTTTATAATTGACATTTCCCAAGATAGGTGCAGTGTGTATATGTACATTTATACGTACCTACATGCCCGCCTGTTCACCCACCCACCTACCTAATCTCGCAGTTCCCTTGTGGGTTAGGCTAGAAACTATGCACATAGCTAACACAACAGCTCCGTATTTAATTAATCTTCTTTAACTTTCTCTTCCACAACATCCATCGAGTCATACATGTTCTTTTATTCTCTCTTTCACACATTTAGCCACGTCTTACATGGCTTACCCCTTCCTTTTCAGGGTGTCTACTGGGTCACAAAAGTTACTATTTAAAAACAAAAGCCACAAATTGTCTAAATTTTGGTCATAAAGTTACAAAACTATTTTTGTTTTAATTTCCTGTGCATCATAACGCGGACATGTCGAATGGCTAGCCTCAAGCTTCCAGATTGTTTTTACCACGATACCAAGGACAAGGTTAATGTTCCCCATCTAGTTAAAGTGTAATGTTGCATGTGAGTGCGTTATGTCTACATATGCATTATATAATGTTCAACCGTTTACTGAAGGAATTTTGTGTTCAACAAAGCTCACCAAAAAGTCACTAATTTTTGTTTTTCGAACTCACTAGCCATCCTGCTTTTGATCCACACACTCTACGTACATATATTTGCTTTGTAACTTGATCCACACACGTCCTCTAACATACCTGAACCAACTTAACACGGTTCTTTCACACATACCTATTATATTCCCTTTCAAAGTGCACTCCTTCATTACCAATTCATTACTTACTCTGGCCACACACATTTCTTAGATATCGCATTCCACTTGCATTTACCTTTCTCTTGTGTTTCTCCTGACAAACCCACACTTCACATACATACAACAATGTTGGCGTGAACACACTTTTATATTCTGCCATGTACATTCTCTTAATTACTTATTTAGTCAACATTTCACCAATAAAAAAAAGTTTTAGATGTGATGCACTTTATTTTAATCTAAATGGCAATTGGACTTGCTTAAATATATTTAGCCTTTTGTGACCGGCACTTTTGCATTTTTTCAACAGTTTAATTATTGTTTTTTTTTTAAATCAAAGATAATTAGCTCAGATCCTTTCCACATATTCCTCTAGTTCCTGATGCATAGTATTTAATCAAACATTTTTTAAAGTTTATTTTCTGAGAGCTCTATTTGGTGCCATGCGGAAATGTTGTGAATACGCAACAACTCCAGTCTTGAGATCATATGCCTGGCTTATTGCCACCGTATGTTTACATTGGATATTTCGTACAAGTGCTATCACAATGCTTTAGTTGTAATTCATGCCTGGTCGCTATTATACGTAAAAATACAAATTTAAGGAAGGAACTCGAATAAGAAAAGTATTTTTTCAACAGAAATGTAAGTAACTTTTTTAAATCTTGTTTGTAATATTTTTTCTGTTCAAAATCTGTCCTACTTGAAAGTTATATTTTATGGTTGTTAGGTATTTCTAGGATAGGTTACAAAGTTTTGTATAGATCATGTGTTTTTAAAACGACAAGGGCGCCAGTCCCCAAACATTAATTCAATAGGAGTTTCTCACTTGTGCAGCTAGTTGTATAACCAACTATATTTATTATTTTGAAAGTGTTCACCTGGGTGTGGTTTCACGAACTTGCTGAAATTAAAAGCGAGCCTTTCTTCTCCAGTAACATTTATTCATAGTGTTTTTGAACAAAACTATCCTTACTTAATTTACATTAAATATCAGAATTATTGTTTAGCAAGGAGGTGGCACAGTGGCTAAATTATTTTATAAAAATGGAAATCGATAAAAATAAAGGAAAAGGAAAATCAAACTAATAATTACAAATTTAATGAAGAACGTCCACCTAGGGAAAGGGAGAAAAATGTGAAGATTCCAATGCACAAGGGTCACATATTCCTTTTTTCTGTCTTCTGTAGTAGAAATAGTCCACACAACATATTTTGGCATTGTTGCCTTTATCTAACAAAACTTATTTCTACTTTTTCTTTATTTTTATCAATTTCCATTATGAAAAGCTTTGGAATCAATTATATGGTTTGGTAAACCTTTTCATTTCATATTACCTTCACTCAACAAAATTAAAACTTTGGTAGCCATCTGTGGGGATTATTTTTATTTACTTCAAACTACATTTATAAACCTTGGGATCTCTTGATTCCAGTATATTAATTTTACTAATCATATAAACCAGCTGTCCTCAAACTTTTTTTTTTTTTAGATAATACACCTTGGCCATAACTAAAAGTTTAATGTACCCCCAAGAAAAAAATATTCAAATGACAGTTTAAAAAAAATATGACCACATGGTAAATTATTGGTCTATTTAATCTAGTGGGGGGGGGGGG
>CABEEJ010005898.1:0-31473 GCA_901482245.1 Timema douglasi | reverse complement strand
TGGGGGGGGGGGGGAATATCTGTAATCAAAATATTTCAAATGTGACAGCTATTTAGAGAGAATCCTACTGTTATCAACTTGACATTTATTATTGAGAATCGTTATGGTCAGCTTAAAAAAAACTAATTTTACTGTAAAAAATTTAAAGAAAAGTTTTATACATTTTCTTCTCATTCAAAAATAAAGAGAGAACGTAAACACAAAACAAAATATTTTCAATTGTAATTCTGGATTAATCCCAAAGTTTTTCAGTGAGGGGGTATGGTTGCATGTCCTCGCACAACTTTTTGGTGTCTGGTGGTCCGGCTCCAAATTTAGCCTATTGCGCGAGAAAGGCACCATAAACTGCTAATGTAGAAGGTGTCAAGTAGTGGGTTGAAAATTCTCAGAAATTGGTCTTCAGCCGAGAGCAAATACAAGAAAAAGAGGGGTGGAAATAACCAGATGGCGGTAACTACCAACAATTAGGGTTTTCCAAGGCCATTGTTATTTTGCCAATTTTCCGTTGAGAGCCGCTCGCATATGCGTACCTCAATTTGAGAATCACTAATATAAACTATTTTTTCAACATTGGTTGCTGTACTGCTTACATTAATATTATTAGACTATGCAGGGGACCATACTTGCCAATAATTGGATCTCTATTCATCACATTAAGAGTTTGTTGTCCGTCATGAGCACTGTTTGACATCTACCGTACGGAGAGGGCTGAAATTTACAAACAAGTAACCCCTGCGCACAAACATTTGTACCTCAAAGTATGAATTTATAATTAGGATTTTTTTAAATAATAATGATATAACTCCCTGATGAGTTCCGACAGAATGAAACCTAGGTCGGGGGATTGGGCGGTGACGATCAATTTTCTTTAAGAGGCAACCATTACCTCTTTGTCCATTGGCAGCAGTGTAAAGTGTGAACTGTGTTCTTCTTTTCATTGTAAAGGCCATTTTGTGTTCGTCCCCCTTTTATATGTTTTTATCCACCTTTCCTGGACCTTCTTCCAAATATATATTAAAATAATAATGGAAATTATTAAAAATAAACTAGTAAGAATAAACTTATAAAAAAAGCCCACTTAGGGAGAGAGGGAAAATATGGGAAGAAATGCACAAAGATATCGTCTTTCTTTCTTGTGTCTATAGTAGAAATAGTCCACACACATTTGTTACCTTTGTAAAACACGGATTTGGATTTGAATTGGTTAAAAACTTTATTTTAATAAATCTAAATTAGAGATATTTTCTGTCTGTTTGAAACAAAGAAAAGTGTTGCCAGGGGTAACCATGAAATCCATACTTCTGCTGGTAATCTCTTGCCTTCAAACCCATGTTATTCAACCATTATTGTATTGGAACTTAGGTTATACCTTGTTTTACCCTCGACAAGTCTCGACAGTTTTAATTTGTGCAATCTAGTTTATTTACCTCTTTTTCTTCACAAAACTGGCTCGTGTGCTCATAAGAAAGCATTTTATGTTAGATTTGTGTAAGAATGATTTAAATTTGAAAATACTTTGGGCATCTATCTACATACTGTAATAAGATGGTAAATATATTTAATATCCTTCTAGTTAAAAAGACATGATTTCCCACGTCATTTACTTACAAACCATTTTAAAACATTGTTCTGGCAACATAGATACAATTTATTGACTAGAGAATAAAACATTTTCAATAACTTTTAGCAATACTCTAGATTATATTTGTTTGTAAATATGAAATACAGTAGATATAAATATTTTATCATCTGTTAAATCCATACTAAACATACTCATGTCCTGCTCATTTTAAATAAATCGTTAATTTATAATTTTTTTTAATGCATAATCTTGAAAAGTTCTTCGGAAGTCAAGTATGATTGTAGAAATGGTAATATTTGAAAACAAATTTGTTAATGTAATATTTTCATGTAAGAAACAACTAAAAGAATTATCTTTTGGATTTTTGGATTATAAAGATAGGTACTTTTCTTTTTGTGAAATCATTAAAATTGTGTTAATGTCTTTTCCTCAAAAGTAACTCAACGATGGACTGACAGTTTCTCCTGTATCCACATATTTAAACTACTGGTGATGGAATTGTTCAGTTAAATTCTTGCACCGTGGACTACCTTTATGAAGAGATGTGAAGTTGTGTGTCTGAGTATGACAGTGTTACAGTGTTTCATTTAAGATAAATGACAGGACATTGTGACAGAACCTAGAATACGTTTTTAATCTTGGTAACATTCATCAGTAATAATAAATCTCTTCAAATATTGATACACTGTGTAGTTTTATGGATTTTTTACTAAACTGTCTAACCCTATTTATTTCTTGTGACATTTACAGTTGTCGTTCATGGATACTTGCAAACTTTATTTAGGAAAAAAAAAGATTAGTGAAATTTGTTCTAATACTGTTTATTTGGTGGTTCACACTTGATTATAATTATAGGATGAACTTAAACAAATAGACCCCAGATCAGTAATTTAACACTTATGGTGCGGCAGAAGAGAGCGCAAGTAATTTGACAGTTTTTGTAGCATTAACTTTTTTTAGCCAAAATAAATCCAATATTTCTCCAGAAGCAACATAGAGTTTAGTTTTCTGCACTTGCTAGTAACAACAGATCTTGAATATCTGTCAGGGGTGTCCTGGAATTGTCAAAACCTTTTCTCTTTGTTTAAAAAGTTTTGACAAAATTCCAGGGCACCCTTAAAATAGTCAAGATCTGTTGATATTAGCATGTGCAAAAAACTAAACTATGTTGCTACTAGAGGAATATTTTATTTATTTTGGCTAAAAAGTTTCAATTCCAAAAAAACTAAAATCATTTTACTTCCTTCAGCCGCACCTTTTTTGAATGTGTGAACGTTATAATGAATGGATTATATGAAAGAATGTTAACATTTAACTACTATTTGTAGTTTGTATTATTCTTTTATATTTCATAATTATTCATTCACATCCAAGATTCGAAGATAATTTTAAATTTTGTTTCCTAAAATAGTAGATCTGACACAAATCTAGTGAAAATATATTCTTTCTAAGTGTTTTTAAACAAGTTTTCTTTATAGATTTAATAATAATTTTATTTTTCATGAACTGTAGTCAGATGAAGTTAGTTTATTATGGTTACCAAAATAAGGTTTCATCTGCTTTCTTTTAGGCGTTCTATCTTTTGACAGGTCTGTTTCCTTGTCCAAATCAAGACCTCCAATATGTTATATCAGCAGCTTCTGCTTGAGGTTGTCCATCATTTGCATTCATTTTCTTCCTGGTCCCCTAATCCTTTCACCTCACTCAATAGGACACTTCTCAGTGGCCATTCAGTTAGTCTTTATTCGTACAGTCACCTGCAAAATAGTTTGTGTTGACTCTTCTTAGAACTGTTCACGCTATTGTACCACAAGAACCAAGTTAACAATTCAATGGCACAATAAGACAAACTGGCCTAATTATCCTTACTACCTGTTCAGGTTATAAGCTTAAGCACTAATTACGCTAATGGATTAGGAATTGGGAAAATTGAACCTTCAAAGAAGGATAAACATGTTTTCATGCAAATATTATAAAATATAAGCCACTAAAAAGAAAAAAATAGAATTGCTACCAGAGATCACCATTCTACATTATTGGGAGGGACGGAATTTATCATCTATAGTCATCCTGTCGCTAGGAGTTTAAATTACATTTTTGAAGAACTCGTTATTTCAACATGCTACACAAATATTTCAAACCTGGTGTTATTTCATCCAAAACACTATTTATGTATCATAATTAATAACTATTATTTTGTCATCACAATTCAAGTGATAATCTTACATTTTTAATTATCACCCAAACTATACTTTTATTAATTGTATAACATGGAGGTAAGCCTTATTAGGTAGGGTTAATTTAAAGGGTTTTTTTCTTCAACAATAATAACAAACATTACATCACTCTGGCGAGTAAACACATATACGTCATGGCGGCTGACTTTGTATCGTGTGTAATGATTTTTATTTCTGTTAAAAAAAAAGACATAATTTGTTTTACTTATTTTGAGTTTATTTGTAATTCTAGTTTTGATTTTCAGTTTTTGAAGATTTTTAATGTGTTCATTAAAATATTTACAAGATTGTTCGTGAGGTGAAAGTTTTAAAAGTGAGCATGTGCCGAAACGGTCGAGTCCAAGTTTCTCATTGAGGTGGGAGGGTAGGGTACTAGGCACGTTAGAGTTTCTACGCCTAACAATTTTTTTAAAGATGTTATTCATGTTTATCTCTTTTGTCTGACAAAATAAATATTACAGATTAAGTTGTTCTTTTCAAGTAGGCCTAACTAAGTAATTTTTAAATCCAACATATTATGCTTTGTTTATGAGGTGAAAGATTCGACCAGTGAATCCAGTAGAATCTCGAATACTTGTCAGGATTCAAAGGATTCGAAGATTTGAGGGGCCCATCTCTAGTAAAAACCCTTTTCCTCCTCTGCTCAAAAGTGTTGGCTCACACACACACNACGAAGTTAAGGCTATCACTTTTTCTTAACCAATATAATTAAAATTAATTTTAACAAAAATAATATATATATATATATATATATATATATATATATATATATATATATATACACACAAATTTAAAGCAATAATTTATCATCTTATTGCACAGATGTTTTTTGAAACTCATTTATTAATATATTTTGTTGAAAACTTATTCATGCGTTGGGCGTGTTAGAGAAATAACATGTTGTATATTTTCTTTTCGCCCACGCAAACCAAAAATAAAGTTTTGCAGCTTAGGAACATTAGTAGAAGTGTCTCTCTTAGTTTGGCAGCCCACGTCCTTGGGTTGTTGAGCTTGCACGCCGATACTTGCGCGCTTGTGTGAGTTGTTGGTTTGGGTGCTGTGCGTCTTTGACCTGCAGATATTGGCCTGAGAACAACAACACAACACTGCACCTTACATAAAGTTATATTCATTAGTTATTGGTAGGACATAGCTAGACAAGGCATAAGACTGCAAACTCAGAATTTCTTTAGGTTTTTAATTGGATTGTATTGCGATGAATTAAGACCAGAGGCTTAGTACGCGCTATACTATATTCAGGATGACACGTAGCTAGACCATACTATGATGGATCAGTCTACATTGCCAAACTGGCCCATAACATTCTGGTCAGAGTAGGTGTACTAAGTCTGACCATGAATTTGACCCTTAAGTCTTAATAATCGAGAAATGGTGATCTAAAGACTGTTTCTTAGTGTCAATCATTTTTATGCATTCAGGCACAAACGTGCCTGTGTTCTATACTATGCCTACCTGAAAGAACACTAGAAACACAATTATTCAAATTTATTGGGACCCGGTTCAATTTAGATAGTCAACCTTCCAGATAAACCTGTTAGAGATGTAAAAAGTTTGGCTAGTGCAACATGTTGGGGGAATAACACATTTATCTACAGTATAAAACCTTGTGGGGAATAAATTATGAGATTTTGTTATAAACGAGTGGTTTCACAATGCTTGTTGGGGTTATAGCTTGATGCTTAATTTTTAAGTGATTTTAATGAGTCCAGGAAGGTACAAAATTAGATTCCTTTCGGCTATCCCACTGATAACCACATACCCATAAGACCCATAAAACCTAATGCCACTCAAACTAACTCATAAGACCAACTTTGTTACACCTAATTTCTATATACCTAAATTTATAAAACCTAAACTTCCCTGGACCGAACACCACTGAGCCTAAAATTCAATATTCATTAATTTATACAAAACATATCAATGAAAGAACTTTTTATACTTTTACCATAAAAATTAACACCTATACCATTTTTAAAATGCTGTTGTCATATACTTTGTAAGGAAGAATTAATTTAACTGTTTGATGAATCAATAGCCACATCGGTGACCTGGCGGTCTAGGGGTAAGGTGTCAGACTTCTGTGCTGGCGGCCGGGGTTCAATCCTCGGTCCCGGCACAGATTTATTTCATCTCACAGTCACCCTACCATTGCACATTAGCGTAAGTGCGTATAACCCGAACGGGTAGTAAGACGCGGTGCTAATAATAATAGTCACATCATTACTGTTATCTGCCTTTATTAACTTGGATTATGTCTATTAAGCATTTCATATAAAGCAAATCAGAAAAGTTACAAGTGTTATGGATAATATACTGTTTTATTTTTATGATATTGTGTCAATATTGCTAATTAACATAAATTCAGTGATAATAAAACAAACAATGGATCAGATATACACTCTATTTACTATATAAGTTAGAAACCTTACTGTGGTGCAGCCATCCTGTAATTGATCGAGGCAAGACCTACCTCGGATGGGGAACAGTTAGTAGGCCCACATACTATAGGAGCCGTACCACAGAGATAAGCATTATTTAAACTCCACTCACCAATTGGATGGCCTTCCGTTTCAATTCCCACTCATTCCATGTGTAATTGGGGTCTATGTAGCTTGGAATGGGATGAAGCTCTGTCTGCATCTCAATGTCTCGTTTCATCAAAGGCTCAGGAAGTCTGGGTGGTAATCTGTATTAAGTTTCAAACAAATTATGAAAGAACTGCTTCTTGTGATAGCTAACGAGATCTCCTTGGTAATGAAAGGTAGCCAAAATGCTCTACTCGGTAGAGAAAGATAACCAACATGCTCTACTCGGTGGATAAAGGTTACCAACATTATCTACTCGGTATAGAAAGGTAACCAACATGCTGTACTCTGTAGAGAAAGGTAATTAACAAGCTCTACTCTGTATAGAAAGGTAACCAACATGCTGTACTCGGTAGAAAAATGTAACCAACATGCTCTACTCGGTATAGAAAGGTAACTAATAAGTTCTACTCGATATAGAAAGGTAATTAACAAGCTCTACTCTGTATAGAAAGTTAACCAACATGCTGTACTCGGTAGAAAAAGGTAACCAACATGCTCTACTCAGTATAGAAAGGTAACTAATAAGTTCTACTCGATATAGAAAGGTAATTAACAAGCTTTACTCTGTATAGAAAGTTAACCAACATGCTGTACTCGGTAGAAAAAGGTAACCAACATGCTCTACTCGATATAGAAAGGTAACCAACTTGCTCTACTCGGTAGAGAAAGGTAACCAACATGCTCTACTCGGTAGAGAAAGGTAACCAACATGCTCTACTCGGTAGAGAAAGGTAACCAACATGCTCTACTCGGTCGATAAATGTAACCAACATGCTGTACTCGGTAGAGAAAGGTAACCAACATGCTCTACTCTGTATAGAAAGGTTACCAACAAGCTCTACTCGGTAGAGAAAGGTAACCAACATGCTCTACTTGGTCGATAAAGGTTACCAAAATTATCAACTCTGTATAGAAAGGTAACCAACATGCTCTACTCGATATAGAAAAGTAACTAACAAGCTCTACTCGATATAGAAAGGTAATTAACAAGCTCTACTCAGTATAGAAAGGCAACCATTATGCTATAATCGGTATAGAAAAGTAACTAACAAGCTCTACTCGATATAGAAAGGTAATTAACAAGCTCTACTCATTATATTATATTATTATATTATATATTATTTCCCCATACTATAAGAAGTTAACTTGGCTAAGACTTAAAGAAAGACGAACTCTACACTCGATGACAATCATAAAGAAACTATTGACTTCCCACTCCCCACAATACCTTTCTTCAGGTATTCGCTCACTCAACCCTAATAATAATTTCAACACTCGATCACAATAAAACTCAATTCTATTCATTCCTCTTCATAATTCCAATCATTACTCAAATGCTTTCACTGTTTCAGCTTCTCGATCATGGAATACCCCAACCAACGATGTAAAGAAATTAGAATTTAATGGTTTCAAGAGAAAAGTCACAGATAAGCTGCATGTGGAAGCTCATTCGTGAGATTGAGAGGGGTGAGACGTAATCGCACCTTTGTGTGTGTGTGCGTGTGCGCGCACGCGCCTGTGTGGTACGTTATCATTGTGTATTTTAGCTCTAGTTTTCTTTTCTATAAATACTTTTTGTGTGTTTTTATATATATTATTTTGTTAAACTTCAGTTTAATTGTATTGGTTAAGTGTAAGAAAAGGCAGTAGCCTTAACTTGGCCATTAAAGTCGATTATTAATATTATTATAGAAAGGCAACCATTATGCTATATTTGGTATAGAAAGGTAATTAACAAGCTCTACTCAGTATAGAAAGGCAACCATTATGCTATATTCGGTATAGAAAGGTAACCAACATGCTCTACTCGGTATAGAAAGGTAACCAACATGCTCTACTCAATATAGAAAGGTATCCAACATGCTCTACTCGGTCAAGAAAGGTAACCAACATTATCTACTCGGTATAGAAAGGTAACCAAAATGCTCTACTCGATATAGAAATGTAACCAACATGCTCTACTCAATATAGAAAGGTATCCAACATGCTCTACTCGGTATAGAAAGGTAACCAACAAGCTCTACTCGGTATAGAAAGGTAACCAACATGCTCTACTCGGTATAGTAAAGGTAACCAACATGCTCTACTCAATATAGAAAGGTATCCAACATGCTCTACTCGGTCAAGAAAGGTAACCAACATTATCTACTCAGTCAAGAAAGGTAACCAACATTATCTACTCGGTATAGAAAGGTAACCAACATGCTCTACTCGGTATAGAAAGGTATCCAACATGCTCTACTCAATATAGAAAGGTAACCAACATGCTCTACTCGGTATAGAAAGGTAACCAACATGCTCTACTTCGGTATAGAAAGGTAACCAACAAGCTCTACTCGGTATAGAAAGGTAACCAACAAGCTCTACTCGGTATAGAAAGGTAACCAACATGCTCTACTCGATATATAAAGGTAACCAACATGCTGTACTCGATATAGAAAGGTAACCAACAAGCTCTACTCGGTATAGAAAGGTAACCAACATGATCTACTCGGTATAGAAAGATAACCAACATGATCTACTCGGTATAGAAAGGCTACCAACATGCTCTACTTGGAAATGAAAGGTAACCAACATGCACTACTCGGTATAGAAAGATAACCAACATGATCTACTCGGTAGAGAAAGGTAACCAACATTATCTACTCAGTATAGAAAGGTAACCAACATGATCTACTCGGTATAGAAAGGTAACCAACATGCTCTACTCGATATAGAAAGGTAACCAACATGCTCTACTCGGTATAGAAAGATAACCAACATGATCGACTCGGTAGAGAAAGGTAACCAACATTATCTACTCGGTATAGAAAGGTAACCAACATGATCTACTCGGTATAGAAAGGTAACCAACATGCTCTACTCGATATAGAAAGGTAACCAACATGATCTACTCTGTATAGAAAGATAACCAACATGATCTACTCGGTATAGAAAGGCTACCAACATGCTCTACTTGGAAATGAAAGGTATCCAATATGTTTTACATGCAACCATCCCATCCCTTGTATAATGGACTAATATCCTCCCAATATCGCAAGCAGAGCTATCTGGGAACTGTGTTCATAGACTGGACATAAGCAAACACTAATGAGATTGTTATAAATAAGGAACGTGATTCTGTAAGAGTGTGACCGACGCCTTTATACCTAACAATGTGCAACAGACTGATCCAATCACTTGGAGGCGTCATTACGCAGCTCATGGTCTGTTCAATGACAGCTGACACCATCTCTCACAAGGTCCAGAGGAGTGACATAGCTGCTGATGCTCTTGCTCGATTTGAGACAAACGAGGATCACTTCCTTTCACAAAGCGTGACATAGATTCCCCACTTTGAGCCAGAAACAAAACCTCAATCTGTGTAGTGGCATTACACAACTTTGCTGCGTAAGTGGTTTGACAGGGAGTTAGTAGGGAAATTGATGGCAACTGTCAGTGGCGCAGGAACGTTTTTATTTGGTGGCGTTAATATAATCATGTGCTGTTACAGGGAATAACATTTTTTAGATTAAAAAAGACCAAGAAAATGTAATATTTAATAGTTCAATTGTGCTTTTTTTTTCTCATTTATTATGGGCATGCCAAACATTAGAATAAATAAACACAAAATTAATTAAGATAAAATATATTTGATGAGACTCGGTTCAAAATGATTAAAATCAATAAAATCGAAGTAGTTTTCCAAACAGTTTTGCCCTATATTCGCTACTAGCTACAAAACCACTAACTAGTTTCGCAATGTCAAGTTTGTCGAGTCTCTCAGGGTAAGCATTAAGCAGACACAGGTGATTTAGTCTACGTTGCCTCATCATAGAGCGAAGATAGTTCTATTTTGTACAAGCATTGAAAAACTTTCTGCAGTAGCTGATGTAGCTGGTATCACTATCAGAGTTTTCAAAATATCTTCAGTGTGAAGGAATAAACTTCGTGCCTTCGTGCAAGCCTTGAAATTCGGTGAACATGCTGGAGATGCAATAAAACTGAATGATCTCGCTACACATCGTCAGCTCTTTCGTTCAAAACTTTCATCATGGGCTTGGTAAATTAATTTGCCTTTGAGAGAAAGATTCCCTCCAATAGCAGTATTCTTGAAAATCTTGTTGGTCGAGCCTGTATTCAATTTCTCCACAGATTGTGTCCAAGGTTTCATACTATCTTCGGGACTTGCCCATGTGTGACCTTCTGTTTGTGTTTCAATGTGTTTGAGTCTTCTAGGAACACGACGAACACGGGGTAAAGAAGGTGGTTCAAGATCAAACCCTTCCACTTTCTTCAGCATCTGTGACTGCACATTTTGCAACTCTTGTTCATTCCTCTTTGTCTTGAGATCTTCAAGTACAGTACTTACTGCTTATTTCGCTCCAGTAAGTGTAAGTGATGATCTTTGCAGTATCAGACTTAGTTTTTCTGTCGGTTTGAAAATAATGAGGCAGACAAGAAGTGAAAAATATATAGACCCTTTTTAAAAAAGAATCATGTAATCCACAGGCTTTTGTTAGCACAGTCATCCTTAGACATTGCCAACTCCTCAAGACATGAAAGAACAAATGAATAATTATTCAAAACAGTGAGAATAGCAATGCATCTCACGGTTCACCTTGTTGGGCAAAGATGGCGTGGGAAAATATGGATAGTGAGTGGTACATTAAGAGGTCTTGATGTCTTCGAAATATGACATTCTTTTGGGCAATCTCCTATCATTACACCCACATAATTCGTACAAGATATCACATCTCATATTAGAGGGATGGATAATGTCGTATCCTGAAGAGCTATGTTGAGGGCTATGGCTTCCGCAGTGAACAAAGAGTGCAAGAGGCTGCTTCTCTTTCATTAGTGCTTGAGCACCCTTGCAAGCAGATCTCATGTTAGAGCCACCATCATAGCATTCATTGCCTTCTGAGATTTTCTGTGGAGAGTCCACAGCGTAACAGCACATCGAGAACAAGGTCTGCCAGTTTTTCTGGCACATCCATACAAACCCAGGAACAACGCTCCGGGTTCATATTTAGTCAGTATTCTAACACATATTGATACCTGTTCATGTTCACTTGTATCAGTCGTACCATCAACAATCAAGCTGAAAATTTTGCTTTCGTGAACTTCTATGATTTCACACAGAATTGTGTGAGCCATGTATTCACGAATCTCATTTGGAATTGTATCAAAGCAATAATAACTTTTTAGTAACAGAAATTCTTTCAGTTCAGGAATATCATTCTTCCCCAGTTCATTCCTACTCTTTGTTATGTGTCCACGAAGAGCTAATCCTTGACGAGCAAGATATTGTATTTATTCCATTAGGGCTTTCAATGCTAATCTAGCATTTGCTTGCTGTTGATTGGCTAATGATGACAGTTGAGCATTGACTGGAACTAATTTTAACCCTTCAAGCTTTGTTAGAGTTTTGTTATGAATAAAGTTAATCATATGAGCAGTGAAATTTTCTACAGCTTTATTCCATTTTCATTTACTAAATTCGAAACTAATGCTACTTTTTTGAACTGGTCTGAATTAAGTTCAGATTCACGGCTTTGCAGCAAGGATAACACAAAACTCCATTGCATGTATTGTCAAAATGAAGTCATGGGAATAAGGTAATCCACTTTGTTTGAAATTTAAATTTCTTTCCGGAAACCACATAAGGGCTTGTGATGGACCCTCTCCAATCCGAGAAAAATTATGAGTACCTGCAGCAGATGATTTAGGCTGTGTCCCTTCACTTGCGCTTGTATCCATCTTGTTGGAGGAGCTTTCATGCAGGGTGAAACTCTCGGCACTTGTTTTGGTACCGGGAAATATGACATTGGTTATTCAACTTATGGACCAAGGAATAATTAAGAACCTAAAACATTTCTACACACTATTGTTGGTTGAAAACATTCTTGCTGGAGATTTGTCTACTCAGAAAATTTCACTTGACGTTCTTCAAGCCTCAAGAATGTGTAAGCAAGCGTGGGACCAAGTGAAAGTTGAGACCACTAAGAACTGTTTTAAAACAGCTGGCTTTATCATGAAACAAAATGATTGAGAAACTGTGACTGAAGCTGCGCCAGATATTGACGACTGGGAGGAAGTTACTCCTGATCCTGCCATCTCCTATGTGGACTTCATCAGCGTGGATGAAGATGTGGCAGTGTGGGGTGAAGTTACTGATGCGGACATTGTCGCCAAAGTTCTCAACCAACATCCAGGCTGAGGATGGAGCCTCTGTCAGGAAAGGCCTATCCCGAGTGCGGCAGAAGCCATGGACCATATCCAAGAACTCATGGTCCAAGAGCTCGGGCGTGTTTTTTTAAAGTTGCAACAATGTAAGTGATTCAATGATCCAGTCAATAAATCAATTAGAATCATACACTATGACTGAGAGACTTAAATCAGGAAAACAGATTAAAAATCTTTGACTTTTTAAAGAAATTGTGAACAGATTATGTCCAAATACGTTAAATAAAGTTTTTGAGCTGGTTTCCTTACTTAACTGTGTTTCTTTTATGGATAAAAGTTTAGGAATGATGACAAGGTTATTGGGAAGGTTAAAACAAGGCTCCTACAAATATAAGAGGGATTTTTCTGGCAAGGAATAGAGACTCTTGTTTCTAGCTAGTGGAACTCTGTGGAAATAAATCTTGTAAATAAGTTATGTGACCACTACTTCAAGCTTGATGTGTCTTCGATCATCTTTAGCCGGGAAACAAATATGTGGGGTACATTGTCACATATCACACATGAATAACATAAAACAAATGTAGTGTGTACTCACATTCACTATTACATCTAATGAACATCTGCATATAGCACCATTTTCAGCTGCATTGGTGGTCACATAGTATTAGACAACATTCTCACCAAAATTAGATTGCCAATAATTAGGAGGTCAGGTTTAAAATCTTAGTCGGATACAATCAGGACGGTTTTCCCATCTTCTTTGCATACTAGTGTGGGTGCACCTCTTCTATTTAAGCTATTATTTTTCTTACAGTGTCTTACTACCCATTCGGGTTGTACACTAATGTAATGAGGAAGGTTAAATTTAGAGGAAGTGTACCTGCATTTGCATGAAGAGAGAGAGGAAGTGGAAAACCATTTAGGAAAGACCACTCTCAGTTCACCTGATCGAGATCGAACCATGATCTACCTATCATCTGTAGTCTAGTCCAGCGGTTCTAAACCGTGGTACATGTACCACCAGTGGTATGTACAGTTATTCCCGGCGATACGCCATGAGAAGCCAAACAATCAAATAAAAATCGAAAAAAGACGAGCCTCATCAAATCCTATAAATATATTTGGACCCAGTCTAACCAGAAGTAAAAAAGAGTCAAACTGATTCTAACTCAGAAAGCTGCGCAGTCCTGGGCGCAATTAAAAATGTACCCAAATAAAACATATTCAGCATTATCTTAAAGGTACTCCAAATTTCAGAAATTGTTGGGAACCGCTGGTCTAGTCTACTGTAAGACCATGCTGCCACCGAAGCAGGCTAGCCGTTAATAACTGTGATGTTAAATGTAATATAATAGAGTCGTGATTGATCGCACCTCACTTATCCTAGCCGGCCATCTTTAGCCTACAATCAAGTGCACATAGTAAGTGACAAAGTGCATCATAGCTCTCATCTTTAGCCTACAATCAAGTGCACATAGTAAGTGACAAAGTGCATCATAGCTCGCATCTTTAGCCTACAATCAAGTGCACATAGTAAGTGACAAAGTGCATCATAGCTCTCATCTTAAGTTGGCTGTGTAATGCGGATTAATGCCTACAAGCAGACATTATTAAAAGATTATTCTGTTGTGTTATTTATTGTCTTATGACCTTTTTTTTTATCTCGGTGGTTTAACACGGCCTATTATCCAAAAAGTACAGAAGTTATATGGTACCCCATAATCAGTCTCCCCTCTCTGAACTACTGTAACAAAGTACTGTGCTACTCACTCGCCCAGACTTCTTGACGCTACCATCTGCTCGTGCAACTGCAAGAGGTTGACGAGTTCAGGGTGGACCCTCGCCAGGTTGGCAGCCGCCTTTATGTACCTGGGGACGAAACCAAGCCGTTATGGTTACTAGCGACATCTGTGACTGCACTTACAGGGAGCTCTAAGTAGCTCGGTCCTCATCTGCCGAGTTGAATAAACTTTGGCCAAACCCAAGAATCGACCAGTCTCTCGGAAGTAGTTGACCAGACTCTAGAATCTGACATCTTTTTATCAGAGCTTAGGCCATATCTAATACACATTTTGTTGAACAATGAGGTGGTCCAATGGCTAAATGATGGTATATTAATGGGATTGAATAAAGAAAAAGGAACATTAAACTAACTCCTCGTTTTGTTTCATAAAGGCAACAATGCCGAGATATTACTCAATTTGTGTTAAAATATTTGTTTAAAAGTGTTTTGGCTATTTTTACTATAGAGGATAGAAGAAAGAAAAAAAAGATGTCACCTTTGCACATTGGATTCTTCCCACATTTTTACTCTTTCCCTAGGTGAGGTTTCTTCATTAAATTTACATTTATTAGTTTATTTCCCTTATTTTTATTAATGTCCATGATTATAAAATAATACACATTTTGGTAACTACTGCTTTGTAAAACTCCCCCGTCTTTGCGACACTAAACAAATATCAAGCTTGGCAGGGGGCGGAGGGGTGACGTGAGGCGCACAATGAGACACGGGTCTGTGTCGAGTTGTGATTGCCTGACCTGCCCCTGCTTGCCATGTGTTGACTGATATACTGGGGCCACCACTCTGCTTCCAACAGGTGTTTGGACAAATATCTCACATCTGATGATATTGTGCACACAATCGAACTATTCATCCTGACATAGTTGGCAAACTCACCACGAGTATCTCTCTTTTCCATGTAAGATCTTCTACAGGATGATTGTGTTCTCATGTTTATATTGCACTGTAGCATCAGTATCAGATTGAGATCTAAGGCCCACATATCGCAAGATAACCACCTCAACATGCGTGTGCCTCCCCTGCACGGTGCTGCTCTCTGTCTCAAGGTGTTCTTGGCTTAAAACTAATATATTTTGGTCTAAATGAATACAGCCTTATTCCAAAATGTATCGGCTACATTTCGTTCAGTCTAAATTAACTTGATTTAAAATGGATTTTGCATCCAAAAAATTTGCAGAAACAAAACTTGTTCTTATATTATTAATCTTTGAAGCCACGAATCTTTAAGAATATCTTAGAGCTAAGGAATTTAAAAGATATAAAATTCACTTATTTATCTTTTAAATTAAATATGATTTCTAGTGATTGCTTACGACTTGTTCATCCCAAAATAATTAGGGGAAACCTAACAACTAGATCTCAGACCATGAATTTAGCCCCTAATTTAATGTTATAGTTTAGTACTATTTATATTTTTTAGGGCTACTATGATAAGGAATTAATGTGAACAAAATCACAATTGAAGGGGGGAAAATTGTGCCAATGTGGGGAGGTTAACTTTTAATGTTTATCATGTTTTCTAAGACTAAGACTCAGTTTCAGAGGTAAAATGAAGAAATAATTGATTCAAACCATCTCAACATGGGTGTAGTACTTTTCAGCGTTTGATATAAACATACCTGGTTCGGTGGATGCATGGTCGAAGGTGTCACTCTCGTGTTGGACTAGACTACAGATGGGGTTCAAATCTTGGTTGGGTGTACTGAGGGTGGTTTTTCCAAAATGGTTTTCCACTCTTCCTCCACACAAATGTGGGTACACTTCCTTTAAATTCAACCTTCCTCATCCCTAATTCATCAGCGTAGTTAGTACATATATACAACCTGAACGCAGGTAGTAAGACGGTGTGTGTGTGTGTGAGAGAGAGAGAGAGAACATCAAAATATTGTAACAAGAGTAGTGTCCGGTTGTTGTCATATGTCTGCGCACTCTCTCTTTCTCCATCCTTGTTGAGCAGGTAGCCAGCCAGCCTCAATGCTAGGGGAATTAGAGGGGAACTTATAGAAATACTTATTGGTTCTGGTTCCTGCTCAGGTTCTCCAAACAAGAATGACTCACTTTTCAGGATCTTGGTCAAACTGGTAAGCAGCGTCTGGTGACGAGAAGGCATAGTAGTTTCCGTTCCATCTCAAAACTCCCATGTTCTGATTGGCGGGAATCAACGCACCTCGGCCCTCGACAAACGTCCAGGCACAGAAACCCAAATACTATAAAAACACACACAAGTGAAGGCGAGCTTGGCTTCAAATTAAATTTGAATGATTATAGCTTGGTAATTCAAAACTCACTAAACTTTTCAAACAACTCAATATGTTTTTGGTCAATTTTGTCAACCATGCCAGCCATGTAACTACATGGAGGAAAAAAAAACTTGTTTACAATATAATATAATATCACGGAAATTTGGTAAATTCCAATAATCCTCCTCAATGCTCAAATTCAACCCAGTAGAGCAACCAGGATTAAAGTTTAAAACCATACTTTAAAATATCGAGTATGATATATATTTATAAAATGGTGCTGGAATTGTGTTTATGCTGGAGTAAGCCATTAGAAATATTTATTAAAACAATTGGAATTTGGATAGTACTATTATTATTTGTTCTGTCTTACGACAGGTCCATTCCTATCATCAGTGAACTTAAACCAACTTTGCCTCCTTCTTCATCTACCAGAAGTTTCTTCTTTCCTTCAAGTAATCCAGTATTAGAATCCTCCTTCTTCCTAATCTCCTCTCTCCCTCAACCTTTTCTTCTATGACGTCGTGGAGAAGACAGTTCCTCCTAAGGATGTGTCCGATCCAGTTTGCTTTGTAATAAAGAATAACACCCAAAATAGTTCTCTTCTCACCCACTCTTCTTATGACTTCTTCCTTTGTCACCCTGTTTGTCCACCTGGTCTTCTCACCCACTCTTCTTATGACTTCTTCCTTTGTCACCCTGTTTGTCCACTTTGTCCATCTTCTCTAATCTTCTCCATCAACACATTTCAAAGCTCTCCTTGTAGTTATTTTACATCTTCCTGAGAGTCCCAAGTTTATGCTCCATTTGGCACAACATTAACCAAATTATGAAAAACCTATACCGAACAAGTAGGCGACATACCTGAAGAGGTATGCGGTCAAAATCAGCGACCACACTGGGATCGACAACACCGCAGTTTATCGTCTTTCTGCGATGGATTGTTTGCCCCATGCTAGCCTCGAGTCGGTCTGCGTCTGTCAACACCTCAGCATCACCAAGCATCACTTTCAACACTTCGTTGTCCACGTGATCAATCACCTAGAAAATATACAAACCTTTTTAACACACAGAGTCAGTTTGGAGTATTCCAGGTTTGTGGCTTAGCGTGTGATTATGTATTTACCACACGCAACTTGTACCTGAGTTAAATTTCCTCTTCACATCATCTACCATTCACACATAATTATTTATGTGTCTTTTTTAAAATGTATCTTATGTTAATTTTTCAACATTGAGTTTAATATTTCAATAACTTATTTCATTATATTTAGAAAAAGGTACAGGAAATGTGGATAGAAATATGTAAAAAGAAACAAACACCATTTGGCTCTTACAATGAAAATAATTTAGTTCAGTAATACAGAAATCTTTGTAAAGTGAATTATTTTATTTTAGCTCGTATATACTAGGGGAATATTAAAAATTGTTGATGCTGTCATCCATCACACTCCTTTATTTATAATAATCAATGACAATTATTGTAAGTCATTGTGTTCTTGTGTAAAATGCAGATTATTAATATTGGTATTTAGGCCTACTTAGTAGTTATATAATACAGTTAATATCAATTACTGGGAAACATTTGATTTATTATTCTTTGTTCAGGAAATCATTAAACACCTACATAAGGAACATATTTAAGGTAGTTAATATTGTGCACAAATTTGGTATTAAGTTAAAACTTGTTTATATTTGAATTTTTAAGGATGAAAATTGTCCATCCACACTTTTAAGAGTTATAAACACTTACTAAATAATTAATTTAGCTTTCAAGGACGGTTCATTAAAATCTATAACAAAGCCTAAAACCTGATATTATTTGTAAAAATCAAAAATATATTTTTAATGAAAAGTGAAACTTAACATAAGAATGCAAGCAGTTTTCTATGTGATGTTATCATACAACTTCTAAAATCATGTTAAAGAAGTGATGGGAATCTCGAATACATAAAATCTCACTACTTATTGATGGCTCAGAACCAATTATAAATATAGGATGAACTCAACAACCAGGCCCCAGACCAGTAATTTAACATTTAATTGAATGTATGAATGTTATAGCGAATGGATTATAAGAAAGAATGTTAACGTTTACTTACTATTTGGATTTGGATTTGAGATTCAAAGGTAAAGTGGAAATTCGGTTTTGTGAAATAGTGGATTCGAACCAACTCTAGATAAAAGGTTTTTTGGAAGAAAATAAGCAAGTAGTGGTGGTGTGAAACCCATGCCATCTGACAGGGCGCTGATTCAGGAGGGGCGCCCAACTGGCAAGAACAACTAACATCCTTGTTTCGATCCCTTCATTACAATAAAGAAGGCAGGGAAATAGGAAAAACAAAAAGTGGAGAGGCTCCGGTCTACACCTTATTGCATCTCATAAATATGGTGGTCAAGGAAAGTACAACTACCTGCGATCTTACCTCCCCCAGTCAGCTAAATAAAGAGTTCCCCTCACGCATCTATTGTCACCGCACCATACTTTTGTTTGATACTATTAATATTGATTGTGTAGTTGTAGAGTTGACGATGAATCCATGGGTGCCAGGAAAGTTGTCATTTCCTCCAATTCTAACACTTGGTGTTGAAACACTTACCAAGAAGTCTCATTTCCTCCAATTCTAACACTTGGTGTTCTAACACTTAACAAGAAGTCTCATCTCCTCCAATTCTAACACTTACCAAGAAGTCTCATCTCCTCCAATTCTAACACTTACCAAGAAGTCTCATCTCCTCCAATTCTAACACTTGGTGTTCAAACACTTACCAAGAAGTCTCATTTCCTCCAATTCTAACACTTGGTGTTCAAACACTTATCAAGAAGTCTCATTTCCTCCAATTCTAACACTTACCAAGAAGTCTCATTTCCTCCAATTCTAACACTTGGTGTTCAAACACTTACCAAGAAGTCTCATCTCCTCCAATTCTAACAATTGGTGTTCAAACACTTAACAAGAAGTCTCATTTCCTCCAATTCTAACATTTACCAAGAAGTCTCATCTCCTCCAATTCTAACACTTACCAAGAAGTGTCATCTCCTCCAATTCTAAAACTTGGTGTTCAAACACTTACCAAGAGGTCTCATTTCCTCCAATTCTAACACTTGGTGTTCAAACACTTATCAAGAAGTCTCATTTCCTCCAATTCTAACACTTACCAAGAAGTCTCATTTCCTCCAATTCTAACACTTGGTGTTCTAACACTTATCAAGAAGTCTCATTTCCTCCAATTCTAACACTTGGTGTTCAAACACTTATCAAGAAGTCTCATTTCCTCCAATTCTAACACTTAACAAGAAGTCTCATTTCCTCCAATTCTAACACTAGGTGTTCAAACACTTACCAAGAAGTCTCATCTCCTCCAATTCTAACACTTGGTGTTCAAACACTTACCAAGAAGTCTCATCTCCTCCAATTCTAACACTTGGTGTTCAAACACTTACCAAGAAGTCTCATTTCCTCCAATTCTAACACTTGGTGTTCAAACACTTATCAAGAAGTCTCATTTCCTCCAATTCTAACACTTACCAAGAAGTCTCATTTCCTCCAATTCTAACACTTGGTATGTTCAAACAATTATCAAGAAGTCTCATCTCCTCCCATTCTAACACTTGGTGTTCAAACAATTATCAAGAAGTCTCATTTCCTCCAATTCTAACACTTACCAAGAAGTCTCATCTCCTCCAATTCTAACACTTGGTGTTGAAACACTTACCAAGAAGTCTCATTTCCTCCAATTCTAACACTTGGTGTTCAAACACTTAACAAGAAGTCTCATCTCCTCCCATTATAACACTTGGTGTTCAAACACTTATCAAGAAGTCTCATCTCCTCCAATTCTAACACTTGGTGTTCAAACACTTATCAAGAAGTATCATTTCCTCCAATTCTAACAATTGGTGTTCAAACAATTAACAAGAAGTCTCATTTCCTCCAATTCTAACACTTATCAAGAAGTCTCATTTCCTCCAATTCTAACACTTATCAAGAAGTCTCATTTCCTCCAATTCTAACACTTATCAAGAAGTCTCATTTCCTCCAATTCTAACACTTATCAAGAAGTCTCATTTCCTCCAATTCTAACACTTGGTGTTCTAACACTTATCAAGAAGTCTCATCTCCTCCTTGATGAGTAACAAGATACATACAAATCGGTCAAAGTTTTATTAATAAGATTTAGCCAGTTTTAAATAGAACATAAGATACTGATGAAAATAATAACATAAAATTACCCAGCGCTCAAAATCATATGACGAAATAAAATGCTAATTTGTATGCACAAAAAATAGCAGTCTAACAATTTACATCACAGCCTATCAATAAAAATTGCACAGTCTAACAATACACATCGCACAATCTAACAATACACATCACAGTCTAACAATACACATTGTACAGTCTAACAATATACATTACAGTCTATCAATACACATCGCACAATCTAACAATACACATCACAGTCTAACAATACACATTGTAGTCTAACAATATACATCACAGTCTAGCAATACACATCACAGTCTAACAATACACATTGCACAGTCTAACAATATACATCACAGTCTAGCAATACACATCACAGTCTAACAATACACATCACACAATCTAACAATACACATCACAGTCTATCAATATACATTGCACAATCTAACAATCCACATCACAGTCTAACAATACACATCACAGTCTAACAATCGACATCGCAGTCTAACAATACAAATCACAGTCTAACAATACACATTGCAGTCTAACAATACACATCACACAGTCTATCTATACACACTGCAGTCTAACAATACACATAGCACAGTCTAACAATACACATCACAGTCTAACAATACACATCACAGTTTAACAATCGACATCGCAGTCTAACAATACACATCACAGTCTAACAATACACATTGCAGTCTAACAATACACATCACACAGTCTATCTATACACATTGCAGTCTAACAATACACATAGCATAGTCTAACAATACACATCGCACAATCTAACAATACACATCACAGTCTAACAATACACATCGCAGAGTCCAACAATACACATCACAGTCTAACAATACACATCACAGTCTAACAATACACATCACAGTCTAACAATACACATCACAGTCTAACAATACACATCACACAGTCTATCTATACACATTGCAGTCTAAAATACACATAGCACAGTCTAACAATACACATCGCACAATCTAACAATACACATCGCACAATCTAACAATACACATCACAGTCTAACAATACACATCGCAGAGTCCAACAATACACAACACAGTCAGGGTTATTATAGTTTACCCAGCCAAAAAAAGAAACACTTATTATATTTTGCATACAAATGAATCGTCTATTTTTTTAATGGTTATTGGTAATGATTCTGTTGAAAAACCTTTTGATTCTAAACCAATAATAATACATTAATTTGTATATGGTGTTATACACAAGTTTTGAAATTACAGATTTTATACAATAGATTAAGCTATAAAAGATGTTTTAATTGGTTCAACAAAATAATATGTTCAACTAGCAACTCACTTGGGATAGTATAATTTTAAGCTACCTACACTGTATTAATGCTAGGCCCTAGAAATAATACTTTGTCAAAAAAACAAATGAGATAACAAAAATTCTTACTTTTTATCTTTAAGTAAAGAAAGCAACCAATCGATTCTGCAGCTAGCTCTCAAGTAATTAGATGCATGATCTGCCCACCCCCTTTCACCACTTTTTATTCCTTCTACACAAACCTGCTAGCTTATACAGTATTGTTGCCAAGAATTACATTGTTGCATTATAGTTTTCCTTCATTATGTCTCTTACTACTTCTTTCCTTACTATATTAAAATTAAAATATGTTTCTCTGTATCCAGAATAATTAATATATTTCAATGATTGGTTAAATCAGATAGCATACATGATAACTTTAATTAAACCACAATAAACCCAACCCTGATCACAGTCTAACAATATACAGTATGATCTAATTTCAAACGAGTGAACAGATAGACTGAGGCGAAGCAGTGTCAAGTTTCCAAGAACTGTAGTTGATGCTGATCAATAACTTGGTTTGTTTGTTCCTTTCCATTACAATTCTAGGAATTTAACCCTTCATCGCTCAAAACTTCAGGCTGGCAACTTTACTCCCATGAGTACAGTCATAAGTAGAGAAAGACATAAACAAAATCCAGCTCATAGAGTTGTTTGGAAAAGAATGATCACTGAAATCTAAGATTTCCCCCCACACAGGAATTGTTACCTCTCTGGTTGTAGTATCGACATTCCTGGTGAGACACTGCTGGGAGGGTGGGTTTTTATAGATCAATGTTTATGTTTAACTGAATACAACAGTTTTATTGATAGAGGTTCTTCATTACATAGATATATTTTAGTTTACATGTCTGAGCTATCGTGTGTATTCATTCCTAGTTTTAATATGCATTATTGGATGATTTTATGCATATCGAAAGTTGTTTGAGTGTAATTCTATTTGTTATTTTTTGACCATTTTCAGGCCATTAAAACTTGGGCTATGATTATCATACATTGAAGAGGTTAAAAAAGAGGGATCGGAACAGACAGAAAATTGTGTTTACGATCAAAATGGAAGCAGGCCCTTTATACTGCTTCCATTGGACGACCTTCCTATACCTTCTGAAATGTATTGTAATAACTAGCTAGCATGTTGCCCAGAGAATGCTTTTCTTTGCTTCAAACAAACAGAAGAAAAAACTCTTCATTTTATTAATAGAGATTATATAAGCTACTTCAAAGGTACTTTCCACAAAGATTATTATTGTTATTGTTATTATTATTGTTACTATTGTTATTGTTGTTATTATTATTGTTATTATTATTATCATTATTATCATTATCATTATCATTATCATTATCATTATCATCATCATCATCATCATCATCATCATCATCACTATCATCATCATTATTATTATTATTATTATTATTATTATTATTATTATTATTATTATTATTATATGCAATACAATCAATAATAGCATTTAGTAACTTCCCATTAGTTTAACTGATAAGCCTCTAGTGGTAGAGTGTTCAACAATTATCTTCTTAAATACATTTTACACAAGCTATCCTGTAATATTTCTATATTACGAGCAGTTGTTTAATAAATACCTCAGTATAAGAATGCAAGTTCCGAAGTATATTGTTGATGTTATTAAGCAGAACCATTTCATTTTGAAATCCAGTCCATATCTCAGACAGATCTATAAACTGGGGCTGAAAGTAACAAAACAACAATATATGATATAAGTAGGTACAACTCGATGATGAAAACAATTATACATTGTGCCAATTAAATACAAGCAGATAAATAATCAAATTTTTCAAATAATGAAAAATTCAAAATGATATTCATTAATAAATTTCACAATAATCTTAATGAATATCAACATATTAAATTAATTTCACAAAACTAGAAACAAATGTGTTTTAAGCCTTGTGACCTTTTAGTTTAAATTAAATAATATTTGTTCTATTTATTGATAGAAATTTTTACCTCTATAATTATAATATTATTTTCTCAACTTTTGGGAGAAAACCAAAATCTGTATTTATTATTTAAAGTTACTTATACCCTTCTTTTTTTTTATCGTCGGGCACATTTGACCTAGAGTGGCTATGGCGTCCAGGTTCGGTCTCTTGTACGTAGACTATAAGGCACTCTGGTGACACAGAGCTTTACCCAGGGTACACCATAGGAGGTTGTCTACACGTCGTAGCCGCTATGAGAGGTGATGATAGTTATTATAATGTTGTGGAGCCGGGGTGTCTTAACCTAACTTAAGCCTAACCAACCAAACCCTGGTAACCGTCAAGTACATTACCCTCAAGGGAAAAATACCCATGGTACCAGCCAGGAATTGAACCCGGGGCCCTTAGGCTCATAGGTAGGTGGACTAACCAATACATCACGGAGCCAGTTATGTCCTGTTAATATGCTTTTATGGAATAATATGAATAAAATCTGGGCTAACATTTTAAACTATATTTACTAGAGCATGTAGTATTCATAAAAAAAACTAACACTAATCTTGCACTTGTGTGAGAGGAAACAGGCAAATCTTGGAGATACCGATACCTACGGAGCATAATTTGTTTTCACATGAATTTCTGAAAACTTTTTTCAAGTTCTTAATAAATTTAAAAGCTAATAATAATAATAATAATTTTAATAAAGATAACTTCTCAAAGTTTTGCCTTAAACTTTTTTCACCGCGATGTATTACTACTTGTTTTCGGGCGATACATCTATGTACTAATTACGCTAATGTATTAGGTATGAGGAATGTTGAATTTAGAGAGAATGTACCCACATTTGCGTGGAGGTAGAGTGGAAGAACATTTAGGGAAAAGCGCCCTCAGTCGACCCAACCAAGATTCGAACCCTGATCTCCGTGTCATCAGCCGTCTAGTCCATTGCAAGAGTGATACCTTAAGACAATGCGACCACTAAAGGAGGTTAAACCTTATTTAAAGTAGCCTTTATTATTTGAGGGACACATTTCAAGATGTGCAGTATTGTAACGCACTTTTCATATAAGTTTTGTGACAAAATTATATATTAATTGTGGTGACCTGGCGGTCTAGGGGTAAGGTGTCAAACTTCTGTGCTGGCGGCCGGGGTTTAATCCTTGGTCCCGGCAAAGATTTATCTGATTACCAAACCCTTCCTTCACCTCTGACAAGACATCTTGTGAATTTGTGGAATGCCAGGCCTCCACCGTGGTTCGGATCCCACGTTAAACTGTAGGTCCTCCATTTAATCTCACAATCACCCTACCTTTACACATTAGCGTAAGTGCGTATAACCCGAACGGGTAGTAAGACGCGGTGCTAATAATAATATATATTAATTTTTATAAGGTTTGCCTTTTTAATTCTTTACATCCATAACGGTGTCCGGCTCGTGGCCTAGGTCAGTTTTTTATTCAAGCCATATATTCTCCACTACCGGCTTGCTAGGATTGTCGTGGATTAATTTTCCTTATAATCTAACTTAAGACTAGGACAAGCGCAACATCCTGTCCCCGATCGTTAATTTATCAATATGAAAGGGTAAACCCACATTTCACTATGATAAATTTTTCAGCCATGCCGGGAATTGAACTAGGAACCCTTAGGTCAGTTGTTTAGCAAAAGGTAGCCATATTTAATAATTTGATATAAAGATTTATCATTGAGCTTATATACAAGAGTGCAACAATGAAGAAATTTATAACTAGATCAACTTATCAAAATGTAATGACAATGCTCTAAATTATTCTTTAAATAATTATTATTATAGTCGACATAGTTTATAAAGTTAAAACATTAAGAATTGTAATGAAACTAGTTTTACAAATTCAACTAGGATAGCTCGAGGTTAGTAAACTTCTCACTAAACATATTTTAAAAACCAGGGTGATTCTGAAATTTATCTAAAATGTTATATATAGGGTGGTTGAGCCAAACCAAACATCACCACTTAAAGATTTGAAGATATTTACAATTTTTTATGGTATTAGATCCATTGAATCGAAATTTTAGAAATATATGTGCATGACACTTTTAAATTATAGACTTTGGTCTAAATATTAAATTACCCAAGGCCTTTAATTAAAAGTAAAGAAGAAGCTTTAGGTGGGATTATTTGGGAATCACAGAAACAAATAACATCACCCTTTTTAATACAATTTGTTACGATATTCAGGAAATTAATGTGGGTTTAATAAAAGTGATACATGAGAGAATAAATACAGGAGCATTAACTATACATAAATGTTTTAATAAAGAAAAGTATTAGATCTGCTCAACTTTGTAATCAGTTCAAAGTCAAAACACATTTAGTGAGACTTATGTTTGCAAAACCATTTTTCTAGGGTAGAATATAGTCTGTCAACAGAAGACTTATGTGCTTAAACAAAGCCTGAATGCATTTTAATAATTATGTTTTCGGGGTAAGGATCATACCAGTCATTTTTATTCATAGTATGACACCAAAAGTGTCATTCTGTCACAAATTATATTTTTCCCTTATATTGGTGTCTAAGTGCCAAAACTAGTCAGGGGTCATCCCATGAGGTCACACTTCAACCTATTAATCAAGAAGAACTGAATCAAAGAACAATACAAACAATTCTTTTTGATATAAACATGTATCACTTCAAAAGTATCAAACAAATTGCAAAAGATTTAATTCAAATATTTAGCAATATCTTTTAAATTTAAAAAAAAAAATTCTTTCATAATCCTTAAAGATTTAAGTTATCTCATACATGGTTTCAAATCAATACAATAATTTATAAATCATATAGTATGAACCAATAATATGACCAATCTAATGGTCAAAGTTCTTGGCTACTGGTCCAGAGGTCCTCGGTTTGATCCCCTGTGCTTCCAGAATGTATCTGTGAAGCAGTGGGTCTGAAACCAGGTCAAACTCAGCCCCGCGAGGACAAATGAGATATGTGAATAACAAAGTAGCATTTCCGGTCCAAAAAACTGAGAATAACAGCCATAGGGCTCTTTGTGCTGACCATATGACACCCTCTATCTGCAAATGCTAGCACATCGTCGCTAATGACGGTGGCTCACTTGCGGGTTCACACCAATAATATAATTTTAAAGAAGTGCACAAGACTACTTACATATACTTGAATTGTGGGGATGGCCGTACGAAAGCGTACGGTGTCATGGATTTGCAAGAGTCTTTTTTTAAGGCGGCCAAGTAGTTCATCTAAACTGCATCGTGACAATTCCACTTCTGACAAGAGCTTTCTACAAATAAAAGAGACAAATATTTATTTTTTCACAATCAATAAAATTATTCTGTGTTTTAACACTTGATTTTAAGAATGAAAGTGTTAAAAAGAGATGTTTAACTAACATAAGTAAAATAAATGATGATTATGAAGTATGTAGGAACAGATGGGAGTAACAGACAGCAGCAAGTGTGCAAGTGAGAGGAGGAGAGTGGGAGAGAGTGAAGGAGGAATAATGGTGGAAGGACAAAGGGAGATGCAGGCATTTTACTAGAGAGACCCGGCCACAGGCTGGAAACAGATGATGATGATGATGATGATGATGATGATGATGATGAAGTAAAATAAAATGATAACCTTGTATTTTCAACACACATATATTCCATAACAGCAGAAGTATATGGCGTTTCCCTACTAACACCTTTATTTGTTTTAAATAGACAGAAAACGACTTAATTTTATTTATTTCAACCCAACTTTTAATTCATTAAAAAAAATCAAATCTAAATTTTAAAATTCTGACTTCAAGCGAGGTGCGCATGTCTATGCACAGGGTCTACTAATATTTAAATTTCAGCCTTCCACGTGTGGTAGATATCGCGCAAAACTCTTGACAGAAGGATACCTAAACTCTTAATTTTATTAATACAGATCATGGGTTTCCAGTTTAAAAGTACTTGAGGGCCATGATTGGATCCACAAGGTGGCTATTTTTAAAATCTTTTTTCAAGTTATGCAAAAACGCAATCAGATATTTGCTTGTGAATGAAATAAGAAGTATTAGTCATAGATATGTTTGATGACATATGAAACAAATTTTCTGATTAAGATACATTAATATAATCTAAGGAACAAATTAAACATGAACAACAGTTAAAACTAAAGACTTAGATAGTTATTGATAAAAAGATTAATGAGAAAGAAAAAGTTAAAAAGTTAAATCAATGGAAAGTGAAATTAATGCGTTAAAATCATTTTATTTTAATAAGAATCTTAGATTAAATAAAACCATATAAAATAATATGAGTCAAAGGGGGCTAGTAAAATGAATTAAAAATATATGGTTGACAAAATTTATAAATAAACCTGCAAGTCAAGAATCTAAACAAAACAATAAGTGTAATATGGTCATAACAAATCGAATGGCTTAGTTAAAAATAATAAGCTAAGTATAAACAATTAATACAGTTTAAAAAAGGAGTTAAATATAAAGTAGCATAAGTAAATTAATATATGAAATATAACGTGATTGATAAACGTAGTTACGAGATGGTCAAACAGAATAAATTGTTATAAGTGGAACAAAGTAACAGAATAATAAAGTGAAAGTTACAATACAAATCATTAATTACAGTGAAATAGAGTAGATAAAAAAGTTAAATAGGGTGATATGATATACTAAGAAATAACAATTATTTGATATAAGGTTACAGGTTACATAAACATTAAAATAAGTTAAATGGGGGGGTAAAATCGATTACACCAGTTAAAAATAAAAGTTGTTTATACTTAGCTTATTATTTTTAATTAAGCCATTCGATTTGTTATGACCATATTACACTTATTGTTTTGTTTAGATTCTTGACTTGCAGGTTTATTCATAATTTTTGTCAACCATATATTTTTAATTCATTTTACTAGCCCCCTTTGACTCATATTATTTTATATGTTTTTATTTAATCTAAGATTCTTATTAAAATAAAATGATTTTAACGCATTAATTTCACTTTCCATTAATTTAACTTTTTAACTTTTTCTTTCTCATTAATCTTTTTATCAATAACTATCTAAGTCTTTAGTTTTAATCTATCAACACTCCTTACGTAAGATTATTTTAGAATGTTTTCTAAAATGCAGTATTTTTCAGTTTTCAATGTGACCCTGTCAGTATTTTTCAGTTTTCAATGTGACCCTATCAGTATTTTTCAGTTTTCAATGTGACCCTATCAGTATTTTTCAGTTTACAATGTGTCCCACATGATCGAACTTGTTTTAGACGCCTGGCTCAGACCTTCCGACCTCTGAACCAGGTTAATATGTTTTCAAAGTTTGTTTGTTGGTTGTATTGTTGTTGTGGACATATGCCGCTTCTAGTCCAAGTACAGGTCATGGCTCGATCGCGCTGTGATTTAAAGGCCGCCGGTGTTTCCGATGTGTTGATCCAATCCCATGAAGCGGAAAGCAGTCACTTTGGAAAAAATAAAATAAAAAAACAACAACTAGAAGACACATTGCTTCCATGAAACAATTCAGTAGCTGCAACCACTTTTATATTTTAATTTTTAATAATTTTTTGCTCGTATCCACGAGGTCACACCACATAAGAGGTTGCACCACCATCCCCCTTTCCGACCCTTAATTCTGTCTCCCTTCCCCCCTTCCTATTCCTTTTGGATCCTCTTCTGCGCAGCCACTTTTTAAAACCTCTTTCAACTCACACGGATGAAAATAAACGTGTCAAGCGCTTTGGCGACAAACAGACATATGCAGATGAACTGAGCGTCGCCAAAACTTACGGGACTTTTTTTTTAATATAAAGTAGCAAAAAAATCCATCTAAAGATAAAAGGCCGACCATTCAACGAGCCTATAACAAAAACTTTGTTTTTACGTCTGTAACTGTTTTGCATATTATGCATATCAAATTAGGAGCGGGGTCTGGGTGCTGTGGTATGAAAGGGACTGTCCCTTACCCATTAACCCCTGTCCGTAATTTCACAGGGAAAGACAATACGCAGCTCAGATCTAAGAGAATGGGGCTCCGGCCTAAGAATCCGTTGCGGCAGTCACACAATAAACCGGTGGAAAACCAGTCGCGACAGAAAGACCACTCCCTTTACCTCTCTCTCTCTCTCTCTCTCATCAAAAGAATAATAATAAAGATGTGTTTCGTTCTTTGAGCTTCATGAGAAACAATTCACTATAGGTGTGTCCAGTGTTGGTGCTCCCTTTGCTCGTAGCGGGGTCATACTTTACACACAGGCTCCTTTTCTCGCGTACCCGGGCTGTGCGCACAGTCTTAGGAGAGCTGTGCACACAGTCTTTTAATGACGCATTCACACCGTAGCACGGTCCATTTGTCTACTTCTATTATTAAACGTTTATTATCTAAAATAATCATATGGGAGTTGAACAGTGATTATGAGGCTTTGGTTCTAGTTTATTATATTTTATCCAATAGTTAATAAATGTGCGATTTGTAGATTTTCAATCTCTAATTAGATCATACCATCTACTACATCTAATCGATCTGATGGGGAAAAAAACCAGTATTTACCTCAATTGTCATATATTAAGCATTGTTGAACAATTAGTAAGAAAGTGGTTGCAAGAAATGTAGAAGTTTTATTGGAGGCTGGTAAGCAAATGGGTTTAGAAGTGAGCTCTGAAAAGACTAATAATATTATCACACAATTAACACAGTTTGGGGACTATGACTTAGAGATTACTGCCAGCAACATATTATTTGACAGGGTTGATGAGTTTAGATTTTTAAGAACAGTTTTAAATAGCAATAACAATATTTGAGTGGAGATTAAGACAATAATACAGTCGGAAAGTTCGTAGTATTACGTAGTCAGTAAGTTGTTGTCATCTCGCCTGCTGTCAAGGAATGTAAAGCTCAGAATGTACAGAACAATGACGTGGTCTCTTACCTCACACGAAGAAAATAAATTTAGGGAGTTCGAAAACAAGGGGCTTAGAAATATATTTGGTCCAGAACGTGTTTAGGCTACTGAGGAAGTGGAGAATGTTACATATTGATGAGTTACACACCGTGTGCTCATCACAAGACATGGTTAGTATAGTCAAGTCTTGTAAATTACGGTGGGAAGGACATGCAGTGCGAATGGGAGATTCTAGAACCTTGTTCAGGGTACTGACTGACAAACCAAAAGGTAGGAGACAATTTGGAAAACCTATACACAGATAGGAGGATATTATTAGAATTTACCTGAAAGAGGTAGGGTGTAATGAGGTGGACTGGATAGAACTAGCTCAAGACAGAGATATGGTGTAATGAGGTGGACTGGATAGAACTAGCTCAAGA
>CABEEJ010005897.1:29471-45138 GCA_901482245.1 Timema douglasi | reverse complement strand
GTGAGTATGAGGGTAATAGTATGTATGAGGGTGATAGTATGTATGAGGGTGATAGTGAGTATGAGGGTGATAGTGAGTATGAGGGTATGGAACCAGTATAAATATTTACACCTAGCTTGAAATTAACCAAACCCTGGTGACCATTGGGGTAGTTCCACTTTCGGGAAGAATTACCCAAGGTACCGTCCCGGACTCGAACACAGGACCCCTAAGCTCGTATCCAAGTACACTGACCACTGCACCACGCGGTATCAAACTATTCACATGCTATGAGGCTGCAAGGGAAAGCTGAAGTACTCACTCTCGATATCCTGAGGGGCTGCCCGATGTCTGCGCCGCCGTGCATGCGGAACCCCCAAGGGGAACCGCCGTCGAGAATCACCTCCCTGGTGCTCATCTCAAGGTCACCATACTCCTGCTCACAACGCCACCATAGACGCACGCGCCACAAGCCTTCTTACGACTTCCCTTTTCACAACAGCTGTTCTTCTCAGTCTCAACTTACAAACTTACTTGATCTTCCCGCTATATAATCGTTCTTCTGTCAGGAATAGAAAACACTAAGTCGCAAGAAAATGGTTTCATACACGAAAATTTGGTGACTTTTTTTTTTTATCTTTAGCGCTTCACATAATAACTAGATTAATATTATGTGTGAGGTCAATAACTCCCTTTATTATTTCTAGCTTGAAATATATATTTATATTTATTCCTGGAATTTTGTCTTATAAATATGTTTTTAAATAAATATGTCCAATCAAATATTAGTTTGTTTTTTTATAAGAATGTTAATTTATAATAAATTGCACAAGCGTTCTCCAAAAATTACTACCTGATTACTCTTTTAATTAATTTATCGTTCTTTCATCACTATTAACACCTTCAAATACTTCTAGAAGTAGAACAATATTTGAAACTCACATGCACGTCTTGACACACTTCCTCCAAGGAAACATAATAAATAAAACGCAGGTGTCGCAACTAAGACACCGTTCCGATCGTCAGCTGTTTAGGCTTCACCCGTACGTGAAACACCTCAAGGAAATAACTTCCGGTCGTTTGCTTTGTTACTTTTCGACTCGTTCCTGTTCTTCATCGACTATCGTATCTTTAAAAACATTCATTTCACCCTCCCCCACTGCCTCAACTTCATTCAGACACTTTACTCGATGCAGTATTTAAAAATAATGTAAGCACACTTTAACTTGGTAACTTCGACTAGTTGAGAGTTTGTATTCCTATAAAGTAATCATTGTAGCTTGTATTCGAGGTCTTCTGGAAGACGAGCGTTATTTCAATGAGTTGCTTGTCGTTTAAATACGTCACGTCGATGAATAAGTAAAAAGCTTCTTTCTGTCTTCTCTCCTGAAAAAAATAATTTAAAAAAATTAACAAATCTATTCTCTCAGGTAAACAGATTTTGTCAAAAAATGAGAACGTGTTGTATTTTTAAATGCCAATGGTTTTTTCGGTTGTTGTTTTTTTGTGGTAATAGAATTTCGGCACAAATTGTAATTAAAATTCAAAATAAATTAACAAAATGTATCTTTTGTTAGTTTTACAAACAGTGAATCTCGCTAATAGTAGGTTCAATTAATATATAATTATATTAGTACCGCGTCTTACTACCCGTTCGAATTATACGCTTATGTAGTAATCATGACGGTGGTTTTTAGGAATTAGGAAGGTTATATTTGAAGGAAGTGTCCCCGCATTTGCAGGGTGGAATACAATTTTAGAAAAGTACATCTGACCGAGATTCGAACCTTGATCTTTCACGTCATCGGCAGTCTAGTCCACTGCGAGAATAGCGCGCCAGACCATGCGGCCACCGAAGTGGGTAATATATTATATTTAAATCGTGAAGTGAATCTTCTCGGCAAATATTCCTAGAATATTTAACGTACATTTTCTGAACCGAATGATTATATCAGCACACGACTTCATTGGCCGCATGGTCTAAGGCGTTACTCTCACAATATACTAGATTGACGAACACAGGGAGATCGGGGTTGATTCCCAATTGAGTGTACTGAGGTGTTTTTTTTCCTAAATAGTTTTCCACTCTCCATCCACGCAAATATGGATACACTTCCTCTAAATTCAACCATCAAAATCTTTGACACATTACTGTGTTTAGTAAATTGGCATATAACCCGGACGGTTAGTAAAACGTGGTGCTAAAAAAAAATGTTTTTTTTAGGTATACTGACTAATCTCTAGGACAGACACAACACCCAGCCCCAGACCGTTAATTCATCACTGTGAAAGGTGTAAACCCACATTTCACCAATGATACATTTTTCGGTCATGCCAGGAATCAAACCCGGAACCTTTAGCTCACCAGGCAGACATGCTACAGACTATAGCTAAAATGTTGGACCAAAAAAATAAAATAGATTGATTTAAAAAAATTTCAAAGAGTGTATTTTTCAACTTGAGACTGAAATTACGATGATAGAAATAAATATTCTAATTATTTTAATTTCCAATTTCCAATTATGAAATTTAAAAGCTACAATTGAGAGTTGTAATAAATATGAAATTGACGTTATGATGCTTCTTATTTATATATATAAATATATATATATATATATATATAAGTTCTTCTTGTGACGATTGGACTATACATCCAGCGACGATGTATCTACGTCACGTCACTGTTTAATGGACGACATTTTGAAAACTCAAAAGACAGTGACTTCCCTCCACCCACCTGATAAGTGAAGAGGGATTTCATCAAACGAGAGGGTGGAACTCCCTCCTACTAATGTTCGTAGCCAACACCTTTACGACATTTCTCTCTTATCATTATGTAGATTGACACATTTCCCTTCAAGGTCATCCTATTAAGGTGCGGCAGAGGGGAGCGAAAGTAATTTTACAGTTTCTATAGCTTTTTTTTCCCAAAGTAAATCATCAAATATTTCTCCAGTAGCAACATAGAGTTTAGTTTTCTGCACATGCTGATATTAACAGATCTTGAATATCTGTCAAGGGTGTACTGAAAATTTGTCAAAACTTTTTAAATAAAGAGAAAAAGTTCTGACAAATTTCCAGTACACCCTTGACAGATATTCAAGATCTGTTGATATTAGCATGTGCAGAAAACTAAACTCTATGTTGCTACTGGAGAAATATTTGATTTATTTTGACCAACAAATTTCAATTCTATAAAAACTGTAAAAATACTTGCGTTCCATTCGGCCACACCTTAATGTCTAGGACAATTTTTTTTAAATATTAAAAGCTATAGCTGATAAGTCTAGTAACTGAATTACAAATAGCTTCAAGGAGCATCCGATTGTCAAACATTTGCTGGGGGAGGGCTCCCAGAATAATTTAGACTTAGGATAGAAAATAAATTCCCACAAAATAATAATTATTTTTTGTTTAAATCTCATCCACCCACATCGGTGGAGTAGTTAGCTAACGCGCTTGTTTCGTGTTGAACTAGACTGCCGAAGGACGGGGAGATTGAGGTTCGAATCTCGCTCGGATGAACTGAGGGGTGGTTTTCCTAAATGGTTTTCTATCTACTCTCCCTCCACGCAAATGCAGGTTCACTTCCTCTAAATTCAACCTTCCCTATTCCTAAACCCATTAGTGTAATTAGTACTTAAGATTATAACCCGAACGGGTAGTAAGACGCGATGTTAAAATATAGAAATCTCCCCTCCACCTTCCCCTCTTTTAAAAATAAGGCTCCCCCCCTCCACCACTGAAATTGTAGGAAAATGTATTCGTATTTTGGTCGAGGGGAAGCGGGAAACCATGCAGGGGTGGGGGGGAATAACACCTCGGTAAACACGGCCGGGATTCGAACCACGACCTTCTTGTTATCGGCAATACCAGACTTGACGAGACTCGCGCCTTTGTTAACGTCCCCACCGATTTTTTGATAAAATGACTATAAATCTAAATTTCCTGACATTTTCTTGATGAAAGCCTTTTTTTTAACATTCGAAGTATTTTGATGTATACTTTTTGAACCGACTGATTATATCAGCACACGAGAATTTCTATGAGCGAGAGTGAAAGGGCATACCAATTTTGTTGGGAACGGTATTTTCCACATACCTTCCAAGGTTATTTTACATGAAACACAATCGACACGGGACCGACGACTTTCCCTCCGAAGGAAGTTGTGCTACGTATTTTTTATCGCTCAAGAAAAAAAATATCTGTTAACCCCGGCTGGGTTTTTGAGCGTACACACATCGAGTCCTTGAGGCGAGCCACTTTACCCCAAAAAAACCGCCTCGGTGGCGTAGTTGGCTGACGCGCTAGTCGTGTTGAAGCTCGACTGCTGAGGACGGGGAGATCGTGGTTCGAATCTCGGTCGGGTGAACTAGGGGTGGTTTTTCCTAAATGGTTTTCCACTCTCCCTCCACGCAAATGCGGGTTCACTTCCTCTAACTCAACCTTCCCAATTCCTAATCCATTAGCGTGATTAGTACTTAAAGCGTATAACCCGAATGGGTAGTAAGACGCGGTGCTAAGTAACTATTTACCCCAAAGACCACCGTGGTCGGCTAAACTCGCGGAGAAGCTTAGACACAAACTTCTGACTAAACGTTGCCGCTATAGAATGAGTTTCTCAGCTAAGGTTTCCATCTAGCACACATGTTGTTGTTTTTTTCAAGTCTCCCGACACTTATTCCTCCCCACCGCGCCAACAGCTGCCGTTGTTCTCTTCCACCTCTGTAGACGAAATTGTAACAGCACGCCAACAAGTCCACTGTTCAGTGTTTCACAGTTAAATTTAAAACATCGTGAATGAGAAGAGATGTTTCTCAAACCACTTTTATTTACGAATTGCGTGCTCTCTGGACAGCGAATAGTTTGTATACGTGGCTTTGGAAAAATGGGAACACGTATGTTATTATTATTAGCACCGCGTATTACTACCCGTTCGGGTTGTACGCACTTACGCTAATGTGTAATGGTAGGGTGATTGTGAGATGAAATGGAGGACCTACAGTTTAACGTGGAATCCGAACCACGGTGGAGGCCTGGTATTCCCCACATTCACAAGATGTCTTGTCAGAGGTGAAGGAAGGGATTGGTAATCAGATAAATCTGTGCCGGGACCGAGGATTGGACCCCGGACCCCCAGCACAGAAGTCTTGACACCTTACCCCTAGACCGCCAGGTCACCCGGGAAACGTATGAAAAACTTTCCTTTGTTAAGTGAGGACAGTCCGCTTACGTGGCCGTATGGTCTAAGGCGCTACTCTCACAGTAGACCAGACCAAGGCCGTAGCCAACCAATAATTTCAAGGGGGGGGGAGGGTAGGGGGTTGGTGGGAACATCACCTAATTACCGGAAGATAGAAAAAAAATTATAAATGATAAGCAGTTCTAGAAGCTTTCTGAAGTGCTTTTCATGGAAACACAGCCCCCTAACTTGTATTAGTATCTTAATTTTGATATTGTTTGAACCATAAATAAAGTCATATATATATTTTGTTCATAAAATTTCTAGGGATTTGAGCCCCCAGGCTACGGTCTTGGACTATACTGCCGATGACGGGGATATCGAGGTTCGAATCTCGGTCGGGTGAACTGCAGGTGGTTTTTTCTAAATGGTTTTCCACTCTCCCTCCACGCAAATGTGGGTTCACTTCCTTCTAATTTAACCTTCCCAATTCCTAATCCATTAGAGTAATTGGTACTTAAAGCGTATAACCCGAACGGGTAGTAAGACGCGGTGCTAGATATTATTATTATTACACTCTCCCTCAAATCAAATGCAGGTATACGTCCTCTAAATATAGTTTTCATAGTCCCTAAAACCATCGGCGTGATTATTGCATAAGCCTATAGCCCCATCACGTTGGGTGCTAAAATAAATTATTCTACCTCGGACAAACTTTACAGAGTAGATGGCATTCAGCTGGATAACTCTTACTGAAATGAAGTCTGCTGGCGATTTATTGTATTCATTCCCAATCAATATTATATTATAACGTAGCCAATTAACTATTGGGTGACCTGGTGGTCTAGGGGTAAGGTGTCACACTTCTGTGTTGGGGGTCTGGGGTTCAATCCTTGGTCCCGGCACAGATTTATCTGACTACCAAACCCTTCCTTCACCTCTGACAAGACATCTTGTGAATGTGGGGAATGCCAGGCCTCCACCGTGGTTCGGATCCCACGTTAAACTGTAGGTCCTCCATTTCATCTCACAATCATCCAACCATTACACATTAGCGTAAGTGCGTATAACCCGAACGGGTAGTAAGACGCGGTGCTAATAATAATAATAATTATTATTATTAACGTTGAAATGAAAATAAAAATACGGTGGGCACAGCCTTAAAGTTCCAGACCCCATGACCTACCTTAACTTGCGACCAACCTACAGGTAGCTAAGGGTTGGTTCCGCTACATTAAAAAATAAACCACCCCCAGCCTGACATTTCTTACCGTCCACAAATGAACCCCTGCCAGATGAATTGTATCACACACACACACTTAAATAACAAACCCGGGATGACTTTTTTTTATGTTTAATGATTGCAATAAAAAAACTTTTTCTTTAAAGAACAATTTAAAGTCCTAGCATATTATTTAATTATTGTCTTCAATTAATTATCTAAATATTTTTTTTCCCTGATAATAAAAAAGTATTTGCGTTTAAAATTGAAAGAATGATCGTAAATATTACAAAAATAATGTGTCCCAATGCATAGCTCGTTTTACTTACGTTTTTGATAGCTATCTATATCTTTTGATAATGACCGGTTCATTAAATCGAATATTTTAACTAATAGCTGTTAGTAATAATTTTTATACTTAGCCTACAAAAAAAAACTATACAGTTGTAAAACAGAACTTTTCATGCAAGTGCAAGTAATATAACATTATGTGACAGGCTTGGTGCGAGAGAAAAAAAAAGAAAAACCTGCAAAAACACGTAGAGGGCTCTTTTCAATATTTCTCTAAATAATTCGTTATTTAAAACCAAATAAATTGACTACGCATTAATATTTTGGAATAGTGCTGTTACTTTGCAAATAAAATGAAACAGTTTCATTTAAATAGAACTGTCTCGAATTTTATAAGCAAATATATATTTTCATTAATATCTAGACCTCACTGTGTAAGCAGTATGATATTGTGTTTTAGACAGTATTTTTTTTGTTATAACTACGTTTCACATTAATTTTTTTTAAATAAAATAATTTCTTTAATGAAAATGAAACTCAGCTGATGCATATACTTTAGTTATTGAGATTTGTTTTTAATTAAACACTGTGCTTATGTCAAAGCTCACATATCAACTGTGCAGTGAATTAATAAATATAAAGGAATTACTTATTTAAAGACACTTGTTTACTAACACAGAAGCAAAACCACAAATGTAAAATTTATAGGGCCTATTATTTTCATGCACAATTAAAACTAGTGTGACTTAAGGTGGGGTCGAAGGGGACGCGAAAAAATTTCAGTGTTTTTGCAATTTTTATGAGAACACATTTTTTTGGCTAAAATAAATCAAATATTGTTCTAGTAAAAACGTAGAATTTAATTTTCTTCACACGATGACCTTAAAATTTCTTGAATATCTGTCAAGGATGTTCGTGAATTTAATGACAACTCCATTTAAAACATTTGTTAGATAATGCCACTATTCTCATAACATATATTCAACAATTGTTGATATCACTATGTGAAGACAATTAAACTTTATATGTTTGTACTGGAACAATATTTTATTTTGTTAAAAAAAAAGTTTTGCCACAAAAACTGCCAAAACAATGGTCCCCTTCAATCCCACCTAAAGACAAACCAATCAATTAATCGTTCTCTTATAAAAAAAAAATTGTTCCAACCTAGAATGTCATGGTCAATGTTACCCTACGAGGAGAAATCTTACCTCACATGACAACTCATGCGTATATTATAACACCACGCATGCATACACGCACACACACTACACAACCTCCCCCTCGTCAAACTCACACACGCACTTGAAGCTACAGCGGAGAGGAGGTATATAATAATATATTCACGCAATCACTAGGCCGTTGATAGAAACAAAACCACACCAGACATCTAACCCTCAAAAACTTCACATCCAGCCTTCCTCCAAGCCTGTCCGTCGTCGATCTTAGCAGACCCTCCCCTACTTTTTGATGTCGACCCCATTACTACACTTCTCTCCCCCTCCGCTGTCCCTCCCGACCGGGCGTCCTAACGCTCTCCGCCCCCCCCCCCCTTCCACAATCCATANCCCCCCCCCCTTCCACAATCCATTACATTATAACCCATCTCTGCGCTACTGCGTTTGCCATGAAGTCCCACACAGCCTTAAAGAATTCGTTTCTCACACGATATCAAAAGTATAATTAACTGGAAAGAGTTGATTTCATATGAGACTATTTGGTTGCAAATTTAAAAATATATATATGATCGTTCCCTTTAATTCAAAATAAAGTTTGAACTCTCATTAGGTTTGTTTAAAAAATATGGCCCAAAAGTTATTTTACTAAGCCCCTAACGAATTATAATTGTTTGAATAAAGCTCTCCTATAAAATTTAAAAAAAATATAGAACTAGTTGTAGCCGAATGTAAATAATTCGGCACAAATTAACCACACCCATCAAATATGTATTTGGACATAATTCCACTCGGAATTCGGAACAATTGTGAGTTTAGTTTTTTTTTTAATCTTAGCATAATGTTTTATTCGAGTCACAACAATTATTTTTTTAAATGTCACTTTTTGTAACAGAGTCTTACATGAAACGTCTTTAATTGTAACGTTTTAGAAATAAATAAGTCTATCCCAGTGAAAATCACTACAACAAAGCAAGTTAATTCGTTAAAAAAAAAAATCCAACCATGTGAAATGCTAACATGAACACGTTTTCGATAGATACATTTCAAAACACTAGCTTAATTTTGTTAAATTTCGTGAATGAGAATGTTTGGGAAGAGATCAGGGCCATTGTTGTCATGCGCAGAATCTTGTTTTCAATACGGATCAATACAGCATTCGAGCGCAATCTTTGCGTAAGCATCTTCTAACTGAGCAGCCTTTAGCGTCAGCCGGGAAATTTAAAATGCTCACGTACCAAGGGTGTTTTATGAAAAGGCTAAGCGGGAAAGTCAATTTAAAACTGTAATTGTTTGTGTTTTAATTACGTTACACAAAATAGTGAGCGAGCTCATAGTGGCCTTAATTGATATTTATATTAAGCTTATAATTAATTTAAATTCGTTCTAAGTAACCTTTGTTAGATGTTAAATGTTTGTAGTTATAGTGTAAGAAACACAACATCATTAAATGAATTGTAAAATTACTATTGCACACCAAAATTGATTCCGGAATCGATTTGCCCTGGTCAGTTGTCATTTTTCGAGTAATTAAATTTGATTACTCTAGGACTGATCCTGTAGAAAGCATTAGTCTGTGATACACATTAATTTAATAATTTAATAACTTAGGCTGTTAGTGTTTGTTCAGTACTAGAACAAGATAAAAATATTTCAGTTGAAAGTTATAATCTTGAATATTTGTTTCATTAAAGAACTATAATAAACATACCTTTTGTTGTAATCTATTTAATAAAAGTCTTGACCGATTCTTCACATAAATTAGTAAAAATAACTCTTTTAATATACTACCGTCAGCCCTCCCATCTCAGGATATATTTATAAATGCCGCCATTTATTTTATCCTATAGGTGGCAGAGCTATCGCAAAGTATCAGACTTCAGAGACATCTATTGGCTACAATCACAATGAAAAGTAATGCTATTATATACATTACATACACACTTCAATACAGCAGCGGTGGCAATCAGCTGTTTGGGGTTTGAGCTATTTTATTAAGTAATTAAGAAATAATGTATTGTGACGAATAAGTAAAACCTTATTCGAAAATGGCGTTTCTTTTTCAACAAGATGTAGTTCAGCTCGCCTGTACTTGTGGCTGCTTGAAGCCAATCACAAGATTGTATTTTTGTAGGCATTGTCAGAAGATAAGGTGTGGTTTTTGTGTTTGCCATGAGGTGAGGTTTTAAGTTTAGAGGGATATTATTTTATTCCTTTTATCGTGGGGTTAAAGGCCTACCAAAGCATGTTTATAACTACAGGATAGACGTTCTTGATTGGCAGAGAGAGACTGTTAAAATAGACCACTTAAACCCCAGCTACATACCCTGTAGTCTGTGAGAAATCAATGACACAGTACCTATGTATCATATTGCTTTGTGGACATAGTCCTGAACCGTATTCTTAAGAATAAGGTTTACTTGCAATTAACTTTGAAATGACCTTCAAATTTAAAGGCAACTTATAACTGGTGGTTAGGTAGTTTATGCCTTGAAACGTCTCTCTTCCCTCCTCCCCCCACCCAGAGTTCTTGATGATAGTAATTCTACCTAGTTGTTAACTTCCTTTAAAAGAAAAGAGTAATATTCATTTTTGATATTTATTGTATCAATTTCTCCAAATGTAACCCATACTGAAAATAATGTGATGACTAATGACAATAGGTAGGTATCAAAAAAATAGAAACAATTTTGGTGTGGTTACGCAACTAGTAAAGCATTATTCATTAAAGTATTGTATTTAATGTAACAAACATGAATGATACATTTTTATTTTATACATTTTGCTATACATATATATAAATTGCTTAGCCATAACAACCCCAAACACACATGTTTGTTTAGAAAGTACAAATAATTCTAAACACACTATTAACTTAGATTATTATTTATAATTGATTATAAATATTGCTTTTTTTGTTTAATATTTCAAGTGATGACAGGTTCACTTTTGTCATGTTTACTGTCCAGTTTGATACTTTACCAGAAGGATGCTTTCTCCTATCCTTTTTTGCCATTAAAAGAAAAATCACAAAAAATTATAATATTACTGTAAAACACCGGTGCCAACCAATACAGCCCTAGCACCTGAACGTTGTGTCCATGCTCGCTTGTTAGATTATTATTATTATTATTATTATTAGCACCGCGTCTTACTACCCGTTCGGGTTGTACGCACTTACGCTAATGTGTAATGGTAGGGTGATTGTGAGATGAAATGGAGGACCTACAGTTTAACGTGGGATCCAAACCACGGTGGAGGCCTGGCATTCCTCACATTCACAAGATGTCTTGTCAGAGGTGAAGAAAGGGTTTGGTGATCAGATAAATCTATGCCGGGACCGAGGATTGAACCCCGGCCGCCAGCACAAAAGTCTGACACCTTACCCCTAGACCACCAGGTCACCCCTCGCTTGTTAGAAAATTTTCGTGTTTTAAAAGATCATTTAAAGATAACTGAGCCCTCCCCCTTCCACACCAACCAGGGGGTTTGGCAAGAATAGAATGGAGGTAAAGTGACCTATCTCCATTGTAATATTAAATAGAAAATGCATGGAAATTGTTTGTATTTTTTATTTAATCAGTTTTTCACACCCAATTATAATCATATTGTTGCAAGCGTAATCTGTTTGTGATTATTAATGCCAAGTTAAAAAATTAAATTTCCTTGTCGATTAATAGTTTGAAGCTCAAACAAATTCATTAATTTCTATCTAATTATTCCATAGTTTTATTAAATTTCGGGTCTGGCATAATCGTTTGGCATATTAATACCTTAGATTTGACACAATAAATATTTTACTGTCATTCATGATAGTTGAGATATAATCAGAATAAGAATAACTTTTGGGTAAATGGGTGAAATGCAGGTTGCGGGTTATCTCTTCAACTTTAAAGCTTGTTCTTAAATCCTGAGACTTACTCCATAGAAGTTGGTCAAATTTAACTTTCTTTTAAGAAGTAATTTTTGTGGACTACCAAATATAGTTTTTCTTAGAACTGCACGTCTTACCTTTATGAGTTATATAATTATATAGGCTTACTAATTACGCTAATGGTTTTAAGTATTAGGAAGGTTAAATATAGTGTGTATTTGTATAACCTGAACAGGTATTAAGACGTGGCGATAATAAAAAAAATACTGTAAAATATGAAATAAGACAATTTGTATTTCTTATATCCATATTGGCAACAATAAATTTCATCTGTTTCCCTGCTTGTATAGTCCCAAGAGACTTAAAATGCATTAAAAACCACCTAACTATAATCCAATTTTAATAATACAGGTAGAAAAACTACTAGATCTATTTTCATGTAGTTATATTTATTTCACACCACCGAATGCCAGGCCTCCACCGTGGTTCGGATTCCACGTTAAACTGTAGGTCCTCCATTTCATCTCACAATCACCCTACCATTACACTCCATTACACATTAGCGTAAGTGTGTATAACCCGAACGGGTAGTAAGACGCGGTGCTAATAATAATAATAATAATAATAATATTTCACACCATGTGATCTTCAGCTGTCACCTTTCACCTTTGAAAGAGTTTTTTTAGCATCCCTACTTACTACCAGTTCAGGTTTTTCTCATCGGTAAGATATTAACAAATAATTACAAAATAACACTAACAGAACAACACAATGTTATCACTTTTGCACACAAATAATAATTGTATTTTCTATGAAAATTGGACTATAGATATAGAAAATTCAAATTTTTGTTCATTAAATTTTTTTCAATTCATATTTATTAATAACTGGCCCTGTCATGTAGGGGTCAGTGCACCTGGCTATTAGCAAAGGGGTCCCGGGTTCGATTATTGGCTACTACCTTGAGTATTTTTCCCAAAAGTGGAATTAACCCAACGGTCACCAGGGTTTGGTTATTTAGTCTTAGGGGTGACCTGGCGGTCTAGGGGGTGAAGTATCAGACTTCTATGCTGGCGGCTGGGGTTCAATCCTCGGTCCCGGCACAGATTTTATCTGATTACTAAACCCTTCCTTCACCTCTGACAAGACATCTTGTGAATGTGGGGAAAGCCAGGCCTCCACCGTGGTTCGGATTCTGCATTAAACTGTAGGTCCTCCATTTCATCTCACAATCACCCACCCATTACACATTAGCGTAAGTGCGTATAACCCGAGCGGTGCTAATAATAATAATAATATTTAGTCTTAGGTTAGGTTTAAGTGTTTCATTGGTTCCACACCCTCATACTCACTATCACCATCACCTCATATCACCAGGACATGTAAAGAGCCTCCACGGAAAGAATGCACCATTAGTACATTTGGGCGTCCCCAGGACAACGATACATTAGTACATTAGTACTGGTTAATCTCTCCACAAACTGGGCTACGAATGATGTAGCCCAGACGCACAGTATTACTATTATTTTTATCTCATTAATGGTTGATTTTTAAAAAAAACTTAATAAATGCAATTTTATAACTACAAATCACATTCGTAGGTGGAGTCCCATTTTTGTGCTAATTGTTTGGAGAATATTCCTTTGGCTGAGGCTCGGATGAAGAAGAACCGATGCGCAACCTGTTTCGACTGTCCGAGCTGCACGCACACCATGTCAACACGCGCTGTTCCCATATCGACTCCAAATCCGGATGACCCCAAGAAAGTTATTACCCGCAAAGTGTACTATTTGGTGTGTGGATTCTGTCGCTGGACTTCAAGGGATATTGGTCTTCCTGATCAGACTGTTGGTATGTGTCATCAGATTGACCAATTCAATTCAAGACTAGGAGGATATTTGATACGTTTCTTTAAAATTTACCACCCGCCTCGGTGGCGTAGTTGGCTAACGCGATTGTTGTGTTGAGCTCGACTGCTGAGGACGGGGAGATCGAGGTTCGAATCTCGGTCGGGTGAACTGGGGGTGGTTTTTCCTAAATGGTTCTCCACTCTCCCTCCACGCAAATGCGGGTTCACTTCCCTCTAATTCAACCTTCCCAATTCCTAATCCATTAGAGTAATTAGTACTTAAAGCGTATAACCCGAACGGGTAGTAAGACGCGGTGCTAAATATTATTATTATTATTATTATTATTATTATTATTTAAAATTTACCCTCTTCATCCTTATTTCTTTAGATGAAGTAGATTGTTTCCTAAGAGCGCACTAGCACTAAATTGATAATCAAACGCCTCACCCTGACACGTTAAAAAAATGATCATTTATGACTCGCTTTGGTGGCCGCGTGGTCTACTCTAGAAATAAACCTACCCGCCGATGATGGGAATATCCTGGTTCGATCCCAGTCAAGTGGACTGAGGGTGGTTTTTCCTTAACGGTTCCCCACTCTCTTTCTCCGTAAGAATGTGGGTACACTTCTTCTAAATCCAACCTCCATCATCCCTGACCCATTAGTGTAATAATAAATTACACAAGCTAAAAACAATATATACAGTAGGACCCCCATATTCACGGGCAATACGTTCTTAGATCTACCGCTATCGCGGTTAAGTGAAACCACAGATAATACTTAACTTTTATATAATGTGATATTCATGTAACATATTATTATTAGCAGCATCGTGTCTTACTACCCATTCGAGTTGCATGCACTTACATTTATGTGTAATGGTAGAGTGATTGTGAGACGAAATGAAGGACCTACAGTTTAATGAGGGATCGGAACCACGGTGGAATCCTGGGATTTCACACATTCACAAGTTGGACATTACCATCATTGGCTAAAGTGATAATAACATGTACTTAAAAACTATTCTTCATTCTTCTTGTTGCGACGATCACATGATATGATAGCACAATGCCCACCAAAAGGGGATGAAGTGGGGTGATGGTGTAGGCATTGTTACATAAAAACAATTTCTTTCTCGAATAATTAAAAATAAATAAAATTAGGCATGGGTGAATCGCGGATATTGAATCAGCGGATACAGGGGCCCTACTATACCTATTTATACAATACTGGTACCAAATGTTAGTGGCTTTTAATCAATGTCGATGGTAGAAAGGGGCCTTCCTATAAAAATAAAAATGGTATATGTGTGTAACCAACACTGCTTTATTATTTTACCATCGGTCATTAAAATAGATCTGTAAAATAATAATAATATTTAGCGTCTTACTACCCGTTCGGGTTATACGCTTTAAGTACTAATTACCCTAATGGATTAGGAATTGGGAAGGTTGAATTAGAGGAAGTGAACCCGCATTTGCGTGGAGAGAAAGTGGAAAACCATTTAGGAAAAACCACCCCCAGTTCACCCGACCGAGATTCGAACCTCGATCTCCCCGTCCTCAACAGTCGAGCTCAACACAACAAGCGCGTTAGCCAACTACGCCACCGAGGCGGGTATCTGTAAAATAGGTATGAGAGGGATTGATTAGGAATAATTTAATGAAAAGGGTTGTTCTTATATTCATTAAGTTAAACATTTTATCTTTGTTTTACAAAAACTATTTGATTTGAAATTGTACTTCTGCAAGAAGAAATTAGTTTTTTCTAACCATTACTGTTCTTCCCAGCGACTGGTGGTTGGCCCGAGAGAGAGAATCCTAATACACAAAGGATCAACCAATTACTGGAACACTACAAGGTGTTAGCCACGAAGGAACGGCAGGAGAAAGACAGGTAGAGTGTACCTTGTTGCCTAGTTGTAAGGATACAAAAACTCTTTGAATTATATTCTGAAAATTGAAAAATGACACCTGGACACGGGAATCGAACGCAGGAACTTCGGCTTAGTACGCCAATGCTCTTACCACTGAGCTATCCAGGATTCGTCCCGTGCCCATGGTCATTCTTCACTCATAGTTTAAGGCAGAGTCT